>CAFUXE010000299.1:122021-147163 GCA_903364295.1 Serranus cabrilla | reverse complement strand
CACACACAGAAAGAACAAGTTGATATGAATATGGCAATCACTATTGAGGTTCGAATTTGGGTTTTTGTGACTTAGTGTGTGTACATAAATGCGCACACTTGTGTGTTCCAACAGGGGTGTGGTACCACACTACACCCACTCTTTCAACTAGTTTGTAACCTAGCAACACAACAGCAGAGAGAAGTTGGCTGGGAAAGTCAGCAAGAGAGAGAAAGATGACTGAGAACTATGAGATGGTGAGGAACAGAGAGGGGTGAATGGAGGAAGGAGAGAGTGTGTGTGTGTGTGTGTGTGTTTGTGTGTGTTTGTGTGTGTTTGTGTGTGAGAGGGAGAGAGAGGGAGAGATGAGATGGAGAAAGCCAGGCTTGGTGGGTGTTAAGTTACAGAAAGTCTGTATTGACCGTTGCTAATTTGATACTGTGAGCTGGTCAGGAATCAGTGCAGCAGGTCCCAACAAACCCAGAGTACACATACACACAGAGGCATGTATCTGCAGTTGTCCCTACAAAGCACAGTTGGCAAACAACACACACAACGATGCCCTCCATATACTTGGACATGTTTCCCACCTTGTAGAAATCTGATGTCATTACTCGAAACTGATCATTCAGAACTTCTGCTCTGGAGGGGTGAGCTACAAGAGATTCATGGGTTGGAGAGGTATGATTGATTCAAAATCCAACTTTTCAAAGTCATGAAGTTGGCTGTCTTTTAACTTGGCTAGATTAGCCTGGTAACTTAAATTGCGGTTTTAGGTTTGAAACCGCCTATAAATTGCTAATATTGCACCACAAAGGAAGATGTGCAATAGGGCACCACAGGAATGAGTCCTGAAACCCGGAAGTGAGTTAGCGAAGTGAAGTAGCTAAATGAGACTACAGTGGTTGTCGGGATATTAAACATCATCATGCAGGACACGGACGAGAACTCTCTCACTAGTCCACCTCACAGCCTCTAGTCGTATTTTTTGGTGCTTTTGCAAACTTTTGTAGACTATAAATTATATTAATAAACAGTTCATTAGGCTACGAATTCGCTAGCTTGTCAAAACCGCAGATTAGCTTGTCAGAGAGCGTCTGAAGCTAACGGTTGTGACCTTCAAGTCATACGACCATGTAGTATTTGGCTGAAGCATAACGTTACCTTTTTACTTTCATCAGCTGCTTTAACACTTCAAACATAATACAAGTGGTGTTAGTTTGTGAAGATGATCCTGCTGAACAAAACGAGTAAGCATCAGAAACGTGTGTTTGCCACAGAGTTTATTTTCTGCCATGATCCAAAATCATTTTTTCATCAGAAAATTCATTAATTCCAGAAACTAAAGTGATTCCCATGTGTCCCTTAGTGTCAGGTGTAGGATCAGCCCAGTTGTGCAGTAGATGAGTCACATGTTGTGCCAAAAGCCCAGTCTTCTGGGAACAGGCACAGAGCCTGAAGAAAACTTGGTTTGACCTGGGGAAAGCTGATAACCACCATCACGGTGCCTGTTATCTCTGATGGGGATTTTAGGTTTTGTCAAACAAGATAACACAACGAAGCCTGGCTCTTTTGAGCGTCGTCGTACGCCCAGTAGGTGAGCAGATTTCTCCTTCCTCTTGTGGCAGAGCCGGAGCAGGGCAGAGGGCTTGTGAAGTTGAATCTGTTAGTCTCTACAGTCTGACTCATTTATCCTTTATCTGATTGAGGTTTCAGCAAGTTAGAATCTATGGCCCCAACCATGGTTCCTCCATGACATATCAGAGGCCTCGCTGCTGTGTATTAAAAAATTCATGGCACTGTCCATGCTTCTTAAGTAGCAGACAGATTTGTTATTGTGACTTTTTTCTGTGAGTCCCACCCTTCAGCCATTTTCATTTAATGCCAATAAAAATGCATATTTTGCAACAGTAGCACACAAACAGTGTATGACCCATACACTGGGGCAAACATACCACACTCATCGATATGATGCAGTTGATGCTAAGCATCATCTGTATTACAATACGCAGGGCAGAGTGGGGATAAACCACTACAGAATAGGATCTTTCTCTTTCACACAGACAGACCCGCACTGCACTATGAGGCTAATACATCCACATTAAAGAGACAGAAAAGGGAAGGTGGAGAAACTATGAGTATGAGAAAGAGGAAAGCGTGTGCGTGTGTGTGTGTGTGATGGGGGTGGGTGGGGGGGCTAGAACAGCTTGCCGCATTGTCAAGGACACATCAAGGAGAGATTGAGAGAGGGAGAAAACGAGACGAGGAGAGCCAACAAGATAGGCTGTGGAAGAGGAAGAGGAGAAAGAACACAAAAAAATGGGATGGATGACAAATGGATGGAGGGACAGACTAATGGAGGAAGGATACAGCTCACTGCGATTACTCAGCATAAGGTCACCTGTTTTCTCTCTCTGTCGCTGTCTGTCTTTACCTAGTAATGGCCTGAACCCTGTTGAGCATCATTTTGCTCCACAACTCTTTAGGCAATGCTGGAAGCTACATATGATTCCCTGCAGCAAGCACATTGAACCAGGATATCTTCAAACACACGGCAAACAGATGCAAAGATAGTCACCGATCTTGGCCAACCACAGCATACCAATTGCCGTTCCCCTCCCCAACAGCCAATCAAAAAAAAAAAAAAAAGCTCCGCTCCAAACCTTACACGCTGGAGGAATGACATCACCTGTTGCTGGGCGGAAACCTGTTCAAGACAGGAAGCCCTTGTCCTGATATCATGGTCACCATAGAAACTGAATTACTTGAGGGTGAGGGTGAAGGGGAGAGGATGGAGATGTTGCAGTGACACGGGCTGAGAGAGTTTGGAGGCAGGAGAGACAAGTTGGAGTTAGCAGCTAGAAGTCATGTAGGGGTGGGCGATATGTGCCTGAGGTAATATAAATAAAATACTAAAATATTTAAGTGTATTCCTGCAATAACAATATGCTTGATTTTATGACAAAATACTGACAAATATACAAGTTATAGTTCATATAACAGCATAAATAAAACAATCTAGCTTCAAATATTCATTAAAACTGAACAAAATGGATCTCTCAGTTCTTCAATTTGTATAAAACAGTAACTCAGAGTGGGATTCAGATTCTGGATATCTATTCTTCTGACTGTCTATATTTAACAGGCAATTTCAACAATTAAACAATTATCAAATAACATGTTCCTGCATAAGCCAAATTCTTACCCTTCCTTCTTCTTTTTGAGAACAGACTGACATTTATTTAGACAGGCTTAAAAAAATGACCTGCCTACTGTCCTAACTATATTAGAGTAGGAACACGTTCTCACAATATGAATTTTATTTATTGTAAACAATGTGATATTGCACCCCCCTAAGTCAGAGATTTGACTGTTGTTTTGTGTGTTTTAAACTATTTAAATGGATAGAGAAAGTATGTATATGTTTCCTCGCAAACTACTTCCTGCGATGCAACGATGCACCCAACTCACAAAAATTGTGACTGAAAAAGATTCTAAAATAATTTCTAAGGCAAGGTGTAAACACAAACTATGAGTGAATGCATATACACATACTAATGCAGGCTAAATACTCCTAAACTTAATAAATGAAAGAGAATCCCTTTTTATTTCTCTGAGGTAAACTGTGCAAAACAATGCATATGTCCTCTTAAAATTGCAACTGAAATTATTTTTTGTTGAATAACAAAATTTTGATTTTTAACACAAATCCCACATCAAAATGAATAATACAAATAAATAAAATCTCTTCAAATAAACAAACTAAGGCTTGCATAGGTTTCTAGTTTGGGATTTTGCTTTTTTCATGAAGATCAGCAGATCATCATTCTCAGGCAGAAACTGAGATCTCACATTCACAGGTTCCCCTGCTGGCCGATAGCACGCTAATGTTAGCTAATTAGGAAGCTAATTTTAGCTAATTAGCAGGCTAATTTTAGCTATATGTTAGCAAGCTCATGTTAGCTATGTTAGCAAGCCAGTTTGGGCTTATTTCCACTCCTTTAAGTTACAGTTTTTGGTTTGTCAGCTTGTAAAAACTTAGCTCTAGTTCTTTAACTTGTTGGTACATTTCACCACACAGCAGCTTTCAGACATTATTCTGTTGTTTGCTAACAGACAGAACTGATGAGGAGACTCCTTCCTTTAATACAAAGTCAACGGAGAGCGCATCGTTACATCCCTAACACTTACTACGTACAAATCAGATCGAAATCAAAATTACTTTATTTATCCCCGAGGGGAAATTAATTTAGTCTGATGGCTCTTGAATTAGACTTCAGTGTGTGCTGGTAAACCTGGAACCATCCGAATGGTTCTTGATCTACAGTGTTTGACTGAAATGCGATATACAATCACTGTTTTTATTTAAAGTTACACAATAACTTTTTTGGTATTGAGCTTTGCGGCGCTGGTGGACAAATGCACTAATGCTTCCATGAGCAACTTGTCCTGTGTTGTGTAGAACTTGATCTGGCCCACGCATTAATTTGTTTTGAAAGTGAGTAAAACAAAGATGCAACCTATTCTAAACACTATTTATCATTTTTAAATACAGATGTTGGCAGGATTCATAGAGATGATGAAATGTAGCTATTTTTGGCTGTGTGATTAACAACTATAATATGAGGATGGTGAAACTAAGGAAACATTGTTTTAGCCACAATGTAAATACATATATTGGTGTAAACGACTTGCATTGTATTACAGAAATAAAATAGGCATGTTATTTACCTGTTTAGGGCCAGTTCAGGGTCCATTGTGAATCCTTTCAAATCCTGCATTTTTCTCCATCTGTTGAATGACGGACCAAGTATTACTTTTTTTCGTTTTCGTCTATACTCAATTGGCATTCTCACTTTTAGCTTTTTGTTCAAAAAAGCTGTTTTGTTCAGTTCTTGTCCTTTTGTCATTGCTGATCCGGTCCCAGAGTCAGCCATGAGCACATAATATTACATCAAAAAATCAATTCTCGAAAGAAAAATGTCTAATGGCTGATGTACCACTCACTGCCAAACTTTGCCTTTGAAAATAAAAACATAGGTTCTTCTGGTCTGTGTGCCGAACATCATTTTGTCTGATTTAACAGGGAATGGGACCAGGGACAGGCAGCCATTTTTCCATGATGGTCTTGTTTTCTTATGTAGGGCATATAAAGACATCAGTATTAAAATTGCATGAAAGTCAATTCAGTGTGTGTGGACATGTGTTTTGAATTGCTCCTAACTTGAAGTTTGCTTTTAAATTATATTCTTTCTTTTTTTTTTTTTACAGTAACAAACTTGACCTCAGCTTTTCTTATTTTCCCCACTTTCCCCCCTGCGTCTTTCATCTCTCAGGTCTCAGTGGGGACCCGGCAGACCTGGAGCGTCGGTGCCAAATATTCGGCCAAAACTTCATCCCCCCGAAGAAGGCCAAGACCTTCCTGGAGCTCGTGTGGGAGGCCTTACAGGACGTCACACTCATCATCTTAGAGGCTGCTGCCATTATCTCCTTAGGCCTTTCTTTCTACCAGCCTCCTGGAAAGGAAAGCGAATGTAAGGGCAGCGTCAGGGGGGGCTGGGCAGGATGGTTTTGGGAGGGTGTGAGAGAGTCAGGTGGTAATAGCAATAGAGGGGAAAGGGAGGGAGAAGTTGAATCATCATCAGCATACAGTATTGTTATTTTACTAGTATTCTGATTAAAGAGGAGAGCCAGAATGACACATGAAGGAAGCTAGGTTGTACAGAGAGAAGAAAGGAAGACAGCCGGCTGATATATCAGTCTTGCTCTAGTTAATTTTAGGTAACATAAGTACACAAGAAACTTAATTGATCAAAACCGAAGGGCAAAATCCATCTAAATCCACTTTCTAGCTGGTGGGTGCGGGTAAGGGGAAGATTATTTGCTCAAACTACCATTTTCACAAATGGATGTTCAAACTGAGGGTTGATCAATTCAACAACCTGACTCAGTAATGTCAGTTACAGAGAAATATGTAAGTCCTCTGTGAATGGTAAGGCCATAGATGTCTCGTCCCTTGCTGTGTCCTTCCCAAAATATCTAACCGACCTTCCCTCCGTTCTCCTCTCCCCAGCATGTGGGAACGTGTCGGGGGGAGCAGAGGATGAAGGCGAGGCGGACGCTGGCTGGATTGAGGGTGCGGCCATCCTGCTGTCTGTTGTGTGTGTTGTCCTGGTGACAGCGTTTAACGACTGGTCCAAAGAAAAGCAGTTCCGGGGTCTACAGAGTCGGATCGAACAAGAACAGAAGTTTACTGTTGTGCGTAAAGGAAATGTCATCCAGATCCCTGTCGCTGACATGGTGGTGGGGGATTTGGCCCAGGTCAAATATGGTAAGGATACAAATGCACACAATCACAAATGCTTGTTGTATAAAAGTTGCAAATATTTTCACCAGTGATAAATTTCACTCAAATGTCTGACAAAATGATGAAGTGATGAGATTCTACTTCCAGACGGTCAAAAGTCAACTTCACTGTGACTTCATAATGTTCTGTAAAAACACTTTTCTGGCCATTATTCAACGCCATGAACAGGGGAGACGTTTAGTGGGATAATGAATTGGTGACTGTTTTCTTGGGTGTCCACCTTGAAGTTGTAGTAATTGTATAGAGTGTCTGTGGTGAAGATATTGAGTCGAAGATGGGTGTGAAACATCAAGCTTTTTAAATTTGTAGGTTTTTTTTCTATTTATAAGCTTTCTGAACAGATATGGATGGTAACTTTACTGCGTTTAAATCAGCTCTTTTTTCAAACAAGTCCCTGTCTGATCTTTTTTGGCTCTTGCTTCAGATGTATAACAATACCATTTGTCCCAGTGTTGCATATTTTCCACATGTCCTCAAAGAAATAGTTTGACATTTGGGGAAAAAGGCTCATGGCTATCTTGCCGAGTCATAGATGAGAAGATTAACACCACGTTCATATCTGTGAGCTAAATATGAAACTATAGTGAGCAGTATGTTAGCCTCGTATTAAAACTGGAACCCTGTGTACTGGTCAAACATTCAAGGAATGCTTTACCTCCACTACTTTTCTCTGTCACATGTTATGGAATGTATCACCTAATATAGCCAGAAGAAATACTGATACATGCAGTAAATGTCCCTAACCAAAGGGTTAGGGTTAGGGTTACATGAACAGGGCGGATCAAACACTGATCTGGGCTTGTCTGTGTGCAGGGGACCTGCTACCAACTGATGGTATCCTGGTCCAAGGAAACGACCTGAAGCTGGATGAGAGCTCTCTGACTGGAGAGTCTGACCACGTTCGCAAGTCTGTGGAAAAGGACCCCATGCTGCTCTCAGGTTTGTTTTCACATTTTTGATTTTTGGTCACCACCACCCTGGCACGGTTTGGAAGACATCACATGCTTTCAATGGCATTTCTGTCCTTCGTTTGCTTGTAGACATTCTCTTCTTAACACAGTAACTCAAGACTAAAATATACCCAGAAACACCAATACAAGAAAAAGTTAACGTCTGATCTCAGCTGGCGAGGCCTGCAGCAGATAAAACTCTGTGACTGTGGCAAAACAAAGCGTGTTTATGTCGTTTATCATTAAAAATAATTAAACCCTGCAACCCTGAACTCGTCTAAACAGGCTGCTAGCCGAGGTTATTAGTGGACACCAGCTAAACCCGAAATGCAAACATTTCCAATAAGCGCTGCGACCCGCTTTTCTGTAAGGGACAGAATTTGTACTAAATGTTAAGAACTGTGATATATGTTTTTATATTAATGCTCTAATATTAATATCTCTCCATTAGAATAATATTAATAGCATATTATTTCGGTTATTAGGCTATACAGACTATATCACAGATGTAAATACTCAATAGTTCAGTTGTCGCTGCTACACTGTTGACTGCAGCAGTGATTTCCTTTGATGAAACCTTTTAAACACCCAAACGAAACCAGTTGTTTCTGTTGCACCTGGGACCTCAACGTTTCAATGTCATCCTCTGAGAAATTCCTCTTCTTTTGAGCCTTTAAAACGGAATTACAACTTAATTTAAAACATTGTCTACCTCAGTCTTTAAGTCTGTGCTCTAACTTAAAAATATTCACTGAACTTATTTAAGTATATTACTGAATACAATAATATACTTCATAATTAAAAAATAATTTAATTCATTTTTTACTGTATGTTTTAGATTCAGAACATAAACCCCCGTCGCTGCGTATTTCCTGTGTGTTGTTATTTGTAAAGCTGCACTTTACTAATAAAGGTGACTTTTAAACTCTGGGGGTTAGGCCTTTTAACCAAGTATATATTTGGGTGTGATATTTAAATGACGCTTGTTTCCAACTGGCATTATTCTTAAGCTGTGATCGGCGAGATACAAATATTTCATGAATCACACGTGAACCCAGTCATGAGATGATTTATGTGCTCGGATCTGCGCTGGTTTCTATGTTTGATTGATAAATGAGGGCCATTATGCTTTGGGGCCTAATGTATTTGACACTGAGCCCAATTGTATTTGTATGATGATGTTAGTGTCCATAGCAGCATTTCTTTGAAGTGAGAGCATTTTTAGAAACTAGACCTCACTGTTTAAAATGACCTAAATGGTCAAAAGGTATCAACCCAAAAACTGCTGCAGCAATGAGATGAGAGATAAGTGAGCATGGGAATGGCCATCACATACATCCTTCAAATGTTCTAACTCTATACACTTGTTCAATTTATGTAACACAATGCTTTTATATGATGTATACCATTTCTATGTGGTATGTACTGTTGACCTTTTATCTACCCTGGACGTCCCCTATCACCAACCCTACCGCTCTGATAAAGGGAGTGGAATGGGAAGAGATTAGGAATTAGGATTGGGAAAACACATTGGCATGCCTGGCCTAAGCCATAATGCAGGTGTGGCACCATAATGCTTTGCACCTGCTGGCATCAGCTTCACTCAATCCTGCACTGATTAGTACTTGTATCACTCGTGGACCTTTTAATACTTACTGTGCAGTCGGTGCCACCAGTGTTTTCCGAAGTAGTCTGTCTGACAGGGGTTGTCCCTTGTCTGTGCAATCAATGCAGTTATTAATGTGTTTTGCCATCAATTTTGTTGCTAATACAATATTTGTCAAACACTGAAGATGACTCTCCATTCTCTAATTGGCAGGACACAGCTTCAAAATGCACATACAAAGCTTATTGCAATCCACAATTATTTATGTAGTTAAAAAAACAAAACAAATTAGCCGCCGGGAGTATTTGGCTGTTTGGCCATCAGCTGCTGCTTACAGTAAGAAACCAGAGGTAGAGGTAAGGTACTGAGAAGGGCTGAAGGAATTCACAGTACAAGTACAAAGCATCATTTTCCTTTAGCTGCATCGCAAGCTCATCACAAGCTTTTTTAACCAGCTTGTGTGACTAAATTAATGTCCTATGTCTAATGTGAAAAGTCCTAGTGACAACCGCCCTATGGGTCGCACCAAGCACAGGAAAGGGGATTAGGGTTTGGAGGTTTTCCAGGCATTCCAAACTGGAAGGAAATCCTAGGGTAGATTATATATGAAATAAAATGATATATAGGGTTATATATCTCATCTGGTTTGGGAATGCCTTGGTATCTGTCAGGAGGAGATGAAAGATATTGCTGGGAAGAAGGACAAAATCGACAGCAGTTGAAAATGTTCTTTGCTTTTTGTTTTGGTGCACTGTCACTGTTCTCATCAACCTCATTTTCAGCCACAGAAACCAGCTGTTTTCAATGAAAAAGCTCTGATCAACTTGCCTTGTGTCAAATAGCAGGCAGACAAAGTTAGCTAGTGGGGGAACAAAGCTGAGCATTTAGCAGCTGTGGGCACAGATATGTTATATGTTTTCTCAGGATTTGTTGGAGAACAAAAATGAGCAAAAAAGACGAGGTGACCAGTGCCACAACTCCAAAATAATTTAAATGTTAACTGTGTCTGCTGGGTGTGGAAGTTAACCATTGCTAACAGTTAGCATTTATCAGATAACATCTCAGTTTTCTGTGGACTCGCCCCAAATGTCCAAAATAAATTTGACCTTTTAACGTCTTTTAAATAAAACAGCTCTGTGACTTATAAGAAAGTGGCACACAATCATCATGAAACCAAAAATGTTGCAACGTGACCTGTCAACTTAAAGACATCCAGGTATAGCTTCCTTTTATGTCAAGCCCCAAATTCCTCAACTAAATCTCCAAACCTTTACAAATCTCATCTACTTTTTCTGACCCACTTGTCAGAATGCTTTAAATACACTCCTAAGGGCTTTATCTTTTTGAGCTTTTCCCCCAACATAACATTGAGAAAGAGTCTTACAAACCTTACAAAATGTTGTTGGGGGATGCCACTTTGCAAGCACCACTTGTTCTTAATTGCATCTTACTGAGTAATCTATTTGCATGTTAAGGTACCCACGTGATGGAGGGTTCAGGCAGGATGCTGGTGACAGCTGTAGGTGTCAACTCGCAGACTGGCATCATCTTCACCCTGCTGGGCGCTGGAGAGATAGAGGAAGATGGGAAGGAGAAGAAAGGTAAGTGAGGGAGAGGAACAAGTGGAGACACAAAATTTACAGAAATGTTTTGTATTTAATCTGAGAAAGATACTGAACATTTTGGAACTTTTATTATTATATAGCAGGATGAACAGATGTCATAATAAGTGATACATCAGAAGCATAAATGGTTTTTTTTCTTGAAATTCATGGAAAAGTAGAGGAAGTAAGCTAACAAAACCCAGAAAAGAAGACAGCCTCTATCATACATCTTCAAATGGCTCTTGACTGAGTTAGCATGTACTCACACACGGATGGATGACTGAACGGGCCGACCAGGAACACGCACAGGTGCCCCTGGAGCTTCTGAACCTCATTGAAGTGAATGTTAAGATTTCTTATTGGAAAGTAAATCAAACTACAAATACTCAAAACCAACACAGACAGACTTGAAATGACTGCAGCGACACACAAAACACCAACAACGAGACGTGACATAACCACAAAGACACATAAAATGACAAGAAAGATCCACGAAGACATACAAAACAGCATCAAAGAACGCCACAAAGACACCAAAATGACCGCAGTGTGGCAGATTCAAATGACCACAAAGACACGAAAAACAATGACAACGAAATGTGAAATGACTACAAAAAGTGACGGAAAACAACCACAAAGACATGAAAGACAACATCAAAGAAGATGACCCCAAAGAACGTCCACAAGACACAAAACAACTGCACAAAGATGGGGGCTGTTACATGTCTGTGCCCAGGGGCCCATTGTCTCATAATCCGTCCATGCACATGCACACATCCCAGTGTGTGTGTGTGTGTGTGTGAATGTACGTGTGTATAGTTAGTTGGCTGCCTAACCAATTCCAGATTAGAGCTCCAACAGGAAACACAGCAGTTCAACCTCATTGATAATACAGCCTACATCCTCTCCATCCNNNNCCTTAATCTGCGAGAGAGAGGCAGCAGATTGAATCAATTATTGAAAGAGCAGGGGAGAGGGAGCCAGTGAGATTCAGGGAAGAGTGTTGGTTGGTCAATGCATGAAGCATTAGTCTATGCTGAAATTTGTTTTGGAAGGGCCCTGCAGTCAGAGCAGAGCTGCAGACAACAACAGACGCTACACATACTTTCAGAAGCACTTAAGGTTAATATCATTACCAGGGCACTCATCCGTGCCTTTACCACTGCAGTTCTCACTTATGCATGGGAATGCGTGGTAGCATTGCTGCAATCTTGAAAAGACGAAAAACATCTGAGACGTCCTGAAATGCCAAAAAATTGAGAGCAACAAATAGGCTGATGATGCTTATTTTATGAAGAAATATTTCTATGGCTTGTTTTCCAAAGTGCTTGTTGCACACGAGGATGCATTGCACTCAGTGCGGCAGCCTCTGTGGGCTGGATCATACAGACACTCATTTACTGGAGCTAATACATTATTCATAAGACTTCTACAAATGCCATAACTTGATACTTTTTCCTCATGTAATGTGGTTTTACAATGGGGCTGTGTGCTGTTCTCTTTGAATTGTCTCTGATTTGAGATTGAGGTTATATTCAACTCATTTTTGTCCTCTACAGACTTTCTTCTAGTACAGTTGTGTCTACAAACACATTCACTACTTGAGTATTTTGTTCTTCCCTCTTTGCTCTCTTTTGTTTCCCTTTTTGCCAAATCCTCTCACATGCCCCAAAACCTTCCTTCCTCACACATTCCCCAAACAGAGGACAGTACTCAGTTGCTCATCTCTACAGATGCCAGTTTCAGCACAGTCACCAATGGTATGTGAGCATAAAGTTGTCTGCCTGCCCTGCTCCTTTCCTCAGCCAATGAATGGACCCCAGCACACAGTGCAGTGAAAGTGACAGTGACCTATGATGGACTTATACTTATGAAAATGTCTTGAAGATGGTGTGTGAAGATGTGTGTACCTTCATTATTCTTCCCTTTAGTATTGTTTCTTTGTGGTTTTCTGTTCCTGGAAGTGTGTCTTTGGCTGTCCTAAGATCAGAAATATGAACTGTTGATGACTGTGAATACAAACACCTGTAAGAACGTCTCTTTCATTTGTTTGTCTGTCTGTTCCCTTATCTTCATACGTACCTTTGTCTAAATCACCGTCCTCTCTTTCAGGAAAACAACCTGATGGAGCTGTGGAGAACAATCAGAACAAAGGTAAAAGCTTATGGCGAGTTTGTGTGCGAATGTGTGTTTGAATGGTGCATATGCAGTTAAAGTGCCAAAGAGGATATATATGTTTTTTTTTTTGTTTCAGCCAAGAAACATGATGGGGGTGTTGCCATGGAGATGCAACCCCTGAAAAGTGCGGAGGGAGGGGAGGTAGAGGACAGAGAGAAGAAGAAGACCAACATTCCAAAGAAAGAGAAGAGTGTGTTGCAGGGAAAGCTCACCAAACTCGCTGTTCAAATTGGCAAAGCAGGTAAAGAGCTATCACACCCACTCTTTACAGACCTTTCTGCCCCTGACTCCCTCTTCCACTGCCCGTTTCCACTCTGGTGGAATGTGATCACACACGTAAAGGAGTGAACTGAATGATGCAGCGCTGTGTGGTTCTTCAGAGCTAAGATAAAAGCATCGATATGAAATATGGGAACAGACTGACACCATGCTTCCTCCTCTGACTCTCCCCACAGGTTTGGTGATGTCAGCCATCACTGTCATCATTCTGGTGCTGTACTTTGTCATCAACACGTTTGTCGTTGAAGGTCTGTGTGTTTACGACTTCCCAAAAAACACTTAAGCAATACACGTCTTTTTTACTGGTGTTAAATATTTACCAGCGTGCTGAGGATGACTCACTGTTTGAAGGAGACTATTTGTTTGGCTTTAATATGTAGTATGGTGTGTGTTGCAGGTCACACATGGATGACAGAGTGTACGCCGGTCTACATTCAGTACTTTGTCAAGTTCTTCATCATCGGAGTCACTGTGCTGGTAGTGGCCGTCCCAGAAGGCTTACCTCTGGCTGTCACCATCTCTCTGGCTTACTCTGTCAAGGTAGACCTGCCCGTCTGCTTTACTGAATGCTTAGCAAATGGAAATGTAGCAGCTGCATACAGGATGACATCCTCTGTGCTTGCTGAGCTCTGATAAGGCTGAAAGGAAATGCTGCAATGCTACTCAGAGCTGTAAAAGCTTGCTTTTCCTCTCCTTTGCTGTTTAACTGTTAAAATAAATAAATTAAAGGTATGTTCAGTGTATTTGTTTAGAACAATTATTGGAGACAAGGTTGGTTCCTTGCAGTATGAAGCTACAAGGCTGTTTATTGCAGCATAAAGACTGGAAACAGTAGGAAAACGGCTTGTCTGGTCCAAAGGTAACAAAGTCAATCCACCTACCAGCAAGTTTAAAGCTCAGAAGGTAACACTTGTTTGTTCAGTACAAAAAACAGTGCTGGGCAGTAAGACATCACAGTAATAATATTAATCTCACCAGTAAGAGGTAGTGTAAGGAGTTACGAGTACAGCTTCAGTCTAGTATAACAGTTACTTTGCTAAAAAACCTTGGTGTTGTTTTTACCCACGTGCTTATTTGAAATCCAGAAATCCAATCACATGCCTGAATGTATTTCTGTGATAGCCGTGTGTTCCATCACCAAACAGCAAAATTAGAGGTCGGGAAGATGGAAACCCAGGAAATATTCCAATACTTTGATTTTGTTGGGAGGTGGCTGACAAGGGCATCACTGTATAATGTGTGTTTGGCCCGATGTATATTTGTGCAGGTAGTGGTACTGAGACTCTTTTCACTTTGACAAAAATGACCTCAAACCTCCTGTGAAACACCAGCTATGTCAGCACAATGACATAAAGGCTGTAGAGATCATGTTAGACCCCACCAAAGATAACAAGATAACAAATAATGAGGTTTGAATTCCATTTTGTTTTAGTAACAAGCCCAATAGAGACATAGCAGTAAAGGTAAATGTTCTATTTAGTAAAGATATAAATTCCCGTTAAACCTGTAGGCTATGCAGCTTCTTAGGGCCCAGAGGATAAAGATATAGTTGATTAAAAATCCAATACTTTCATAGCATTTCAAAATTCATTTGTTGGACTGAAGCAACTTTACAAATCATTTTCAATGGTAAATGGTAAGTGGACTGCACTTGTATAGCACTTTTCGAGTCTTTGTGACCACTCAAAGCACTTTAACACTACAGACTCAAACAAACCAAACCAAAAACATCATCACCAAAAGCAGAAGTGAGCTATTTGCATCAGTGCGTTGTATATGTAACTGGCCTACTGTGACATTTCAGCCAACACTAACTATCATTCTTTACACTGAGCTATATGCACTGCATGAAAAATATCTAGTAAGGAAGTGACACATGTTTTTATCTGCCATTGAGTTTTCACAGTTATTTCATTCACCCTGCCTCCCTCTCGTCCTCCTTTCATCGATCCATTTCTCTCTGTCCTTCTTCCTTCCTCCCTATCCCTCATCATTCACTCCCACCCCACCCCTCCGTCCTCCTCTCACACATCCCTCTGCTCTCCATCAACATCCCATCTGTAGAAAATGATGAAGGACAACAACCTTGTACGCCACCTGGATGCGTGCGAGACCATGGGCAACGCCACGGCCATCTGCTCCGACAAGACCGGCACCCTCACCACCAACCGCATGACTGTGGTGCAGACTCACATAGGTGAGTGACAAGCATGCACTTTAGTTAGGTATGTGTTTCACTATAATGAAAAACACTGTGTAAGGGTTATGTTTTCCAAAACATCCTCACTGCTAAGGTGAATCAGAAGTTATTTAGTCCAGCTTTTACTTACATAACTGTGGGTGGACCAAAGAATGCAATACTGCAATATTTCTACAGTATATTTTTAAGTTTCACTACACAAAAACAGGACATTTTTATATTTTTTTGTAGCTCAGAGAAATTATACAATACAACCCTCAACCTTCTAGACATCACCAGGGTTTTTGTTTTATGCTGTTTCTCCACCGCATGGTAAGGTTCCTCTAAACTCTACCAAACTGCCCCATTGTGATCAGTACCTCACAACTATGAAAGCGCAGATGTTCTTCTGTTTGCTTGCCAATGAAAGGCTTCCGCACTTGTCACATTGAAGAAGACAACAGCACTTATATGTTGCCTGAGTTAAATCAAACAGAGCTGTACCATACAGTAGGTTATGATCACACACACGGGAATATAAACTAGTTCCAAGGTGATATTTGTGTTGAATGTGCGCAGTGCAGGAGGTCAGTTTGACAGCCAAGTGGGGTCAACCCCACACACACACTTGTTATTAGCTGAGGCCTTGACCCTGCAGGTTTCCCCTGAAAATGACACCATGAATACACAAGGAGATTGCTGAAACCCTATAACCAAACAGTGAACATGAACACTTACTAAATACACAGGGAGAGAAAGGTGATTTGAGGCAGACAATCACTGCAGTGGGAAAGCAGACAAAGACTAGAAGTAAAACAAGACATAACAAGGAAGGTTCATATGACAAACAAATAAAACAGGAAGCTCTAAACGTAACCCAAACTTAGATAGCAAAAGTCTCAGAATAACTGAACATAGGGAGACAAAGAGGGTGGCAGGATTTGCTCCGTTCTCCATGCAGGTTAGGTACATTTGGTACATTTGGTGTACGTGCTCTGTGATAGTCTGGAGACCAACTGAACAACGTAAGAAATAAGGACAGGGCTGAAACTTGAACTAGTCTGTGTATGAAATAGTATCCCAAATACCAAAGTGTTAAAACAAACAAACTTTTAGGCATAATTGAGCGTACAAATGCCTTTATTTACCTACATCATAATGTTCTAAACCCTTCGACACTTCAACTTATTTTAATTAATCAATCAATTCATTAATGGATTAATTCATTTTTAATTACAGATTTATAACTAGAACAATTTGACACACAGTGCAGAGTTGCATCTTAAATTGATCTCCAGGTTACCAGCTTTTTTGTAGTCCTACTGCTATCTAATGCCCTGACCCCCCTCCTGACTCAGCGATTTACATTTCTTGGTCACAGATGAGAGAATAAATATGCATAAAGTTGTTTGCATTCTGATGCCAACGATAACTCGGGCTGTGATTTATGACAGAGGGACAGCAGATGGAGATGGCACTTGAGCTGAATGTACAGAAAATATAAGTGATGTGTATTAAAGTTAGATTGTTGTTGCCCAGGTGACGTGCACCACCGTGTGGTCCCCGACCCCGGACAGATCAACCCCCGGACACTGGATCTATTAGTCAATGCTATCGCTATCAACAGCGCCTACACCTCCAAGATCTTAGTGAGTCATACACTGACACTGATCTGGATTTATTATTTTTTTTAAATTGTTCTTAGTTAATGATGTGTATATTTCCTGCCTTTGTTTTAATGCCACTGTTTTTCATTTCCTCTTGCCTCATCCATCTCTGGTCTCCTTCTCCATCTCCCTTCCTCACTTTCCTACTGCCGTCATCTACCACCCCAACTTCTGTCTCTGTACCAGCCGCCAGATGTGGAGGGGGGTCTGAATAAGCAGGTGGGCAACAAAACAGAGTGCGGCCTGCTGGGATTTGTATTGGACCTACAGCAGGACTACGCCCCGGTCAGAGAGCAGATTCCTGAGGAGAGACTGTACAAGGTAGGGAACCATGCACCACATCCATCATATATATTATTAATTAATATATATTCTGCATGCGTATTTCCAAAAATACATGAATACATAAAAAAAAAGACAATAGTCAGTTTGTACAAAAATCTGGCAATGTGCTTTACTATACAGGCTACACAGCTCAGATGGTAACTTGGCACACTCGCACCAAGGATCAGAATACACAAACGTAATCTGCTTCACTTTTGATGATGAAGTACTTATGTTGTGTTAATGCTGGGGTATCTTGTTACATCAACAGTTTACTGCAAGGCAATACAAACAGCACCAGCATAACATGAAATGCACCAACATCACAAAAACGCCCTGTGCAGCCATGCCAGAGGCTCTGTGTCTGTATTTGAGAAGTTGAGATATTTCACTGGATAAGTCAGAACTGTGACCTGCTGGTGGCACAGGAGAAACAGGGGAATCACCAAAAAACGAAGCCATATTATCCAGGCATCCTTTGCTGTTATTTCAGTTGGAGTCAGAGTTTGCACAGCAGTGATCAGCTGGTGGAGCTTCTGCTCAAACACTATACAATATAGCTCATTATAGAGAATCTTAAACATATCTGAAAACACTTGAGCATATACAGTGTGATGAGAACCACCCAAAGTGACAGAAACTTTGTCATGTAAAAATGTATTTTGTGTGTGTGTACGTTTGAGTTTTTATTTGGGCTCATGTCCGTCCACTAACAGGGAGGGTGTTGGACTTATAGTCTATACTACAGCCAGCTGTTGTTTTGCAGTCAGGTGTCATTTTTTATACTTTCTAAATTGCTGATTTACATTTACATGTGCACACCATCCAGGGTACAAACAACCCTGCTGCTGAAAAAAAATCCTTGAGGAAACACTGTAGTCTATGGACGATCCAAGGAAATATAACACCTGAAGTGTTATGTGTACTAAAGAAAGCCGAGCTAAACCCACAGAAAACATTTCAGGGGTGATAATGCAACAGCTTCAGTGACATAAGACAAAAAAGTGTGTGCTGCCTGGTGCTTGCAGATCACAAAGAATCAAGAGCCTGTAGTCTGACTATTCTGAATCATACTTCTCTCTCTTTCAGGTGTATACCTTCAACTCAGTGCGTAAATCCATGTGTACAGTGATCAAGCTGCCTGACGGTTCCTTCCGCCTCTACAGCAAAGGAGCCTCTGAGATCATGTTGAAGAAGTGAGTCTTGGAGGAGGATGTGGGAGGTGCAGGTGGTCTGGGGTTGACATTAGATTATGTGGATAAATGGAGGCAAAAATAGTTGACAGAGGACTGGATTAACGTTCTCTTCATCTCTGTCCAGGTGTTCCTACATCTTAGATGCCAATGGAGAATCACGCACTTTCCGCCCACGTGACAGAGACGAGATGGTCAAACAGGTGGGACTTTCTGACTTAAACCTGTGTTTCTCTTTTTGCTTTTTTCGGTGAAACAAAGGACAGCTCTACCTTTTCCAGAAGTGCAAGTAAAATAGCAGTCAGATAAATGGATCGGAGTAATAAGTTAGAGAGTTTCCCTCTGAGATTTAGTTGAATAGCAGCATGAAGCAGCATCAAATGGAAATACTAATGTAAAATACAAGTTCCTCAAAACTGTATGTGCACAGAAGTTAAGCAAATGTACTTAGTTACTTCCCAACACTGCACAAAAGCATTTTGAGATATAAATGACATGTATGTACATGGAAGTGAAACCGTGTGTGTGTGGTGACATTTCGTGGACCTCTTCCTGACCATAGTTGTAATGATGAATGATAAACAGGTGATTGAGCCGATGGCATGTGAGGGGTTGAGGACCATCTGCATTGCGTACCGTGACCTGCAGTCCACTCCGGAGCCAGACTGGGAAAACGAAGCAGACATAGTGACAGACTTGACCTGCATATCTGTGGTTGGGATAGAGGACCCTGTGCGGCCTGAGGTAGGTTCTGTGGAGTCTACAGTGTCTAAAACTGTGACTTTGTTCATTCCATAGTATGTTCATTACATGTGTTTTAAAGTGCCTTAAGTTTTTGTACAAACAAATTTCCCTGTCGCTCTAAGGTTCCTGATGCCATCCGTAAGTGTCAGCGTGCAGGAATCACCGTGCGGATGGTGACTGGTGACAACATTAACACAGCGAGGGCCATTGCTGCTAAATGTGGTATCATCCACCCCGGGGACGACTTTATCTGTCTAGAGGGCAAAGACTTCAACCGACGAATCAGAAATGAGAAAGGAGAGGTGAGTCAGGGTCTTCAAAATGGTTCCTTTTTTATTCACATTAAGTTTTCTATGACTAATAAACAAAAATGTAAAAATTAAATTAAACAAAACTAAAATCTTTTTTTTTTTTCACTTTTTTACCAAGTTACTTTATATTAAAAGTATGAATACAGTACTTTCAAAGTTTGCTTTTTTAAATATACTGTTTGGTGTGCTGTCACTTCTAATGTAAAGAAATACCCACACTGTACACACAATGAAACACACTCTCATAGTGCTTTATCCTCCCTCCACGCCTCTGGATCAATAGTGACATCTAGTGACATCATGTTACTCATCATCACAAACTTTCTCCCTTCTTCCGTCCATCTCACCGACAGATTGAACAGGAACGCATTGACAAAATCTGGCCCAAACTTCGCGTGTTGGCTCGATCCTCGCCAACTGACAAACACACACTGGTCAAAGGTGAGTCTCAGGTTTATTATCCCAGACACACACACGTTCATACACACAGATTTGAAGCTTATTTTTCCTTCCTTTCTGTGGCCAGGCATCATTGACAGCACCGTCCTAGAACAGAGACAGGTTGTCGCGGTAACAGGAGATGGAACCAACGACGGGCCGGCTTTGAAGAAGGCTGATGTGGGCTTCGCCATGGTAATCTTGTACATTATTCACCATTAATGTTTAGTTGGCATTGAAACCCTTCAGTAGCTACAATTATGTAATGACATAGTAGTATGTAAATCTATTTTGGGGAACAAATGCTCCCTAATGAACTTAAAAACCATTGATTCTCATGTATCCCAGTATATATACTAGACATATTAATGACTTAAGACAGCTAATATCTTCTTATTTCTTTGAATAGCGTGCAATTGATTTTGGCTGTTAAGACAGCTGCACTCTAAAATAATTTGGTTACTCCAATGCATGCATGAGTCATGTCACGAGTCTCTGTTTCCTCATCAATCTGTCTCAATCTATGTCAGGGTATTGCGGGAACAGACGTAGCTAAAGAAGCGTCTGACATCATCCTGACTGATGACAACTTCAGCAGCATTGTCAAGGCAGTGATGTGGGGCCGAAATGTCTACGATAGCATCTCCAAGTTCCTGCAGTTCCAGCTCACGGTCAACGTAGTTGCTGTCATAGTGGCCTTCACGGGGGCCTGCATCACTCAGGTAAGGTGCAAGCATTACTCACGTGACATCCGCTTAGACAAAGAAAACGCTAAAATGCTTTATATGCATTTTTTACACAAGGTTTATATAAGCAGAGACACCCTGATACATATGGAAACATTTAAACATGTTTGATATGCAGAGAACATCCACTTGTTATGTGTGATATTATTAATAATGTTATTAATGGCACATCTCAGAGCATTCTTCTGCCCTTGTGCAAATTCTACAATCTAATTTGAATGGACACCACTGCTGCATCCTGAGCTTAGCCCTGCCTAAATGATTGGTTTAAAGAAATAAAGTCAGAAACCCAGAGCAGCAACCTTTATCCAGCACTGACACAGCCCTCTGGAGAGAGGTCGGGCTATGTAAGACTATTAAAACATTAAAAGAAAAAGACACAAGGCCGTCATTAAAAAAATATGTGTCAAACAAAAAAGTGTCATTTCTTCAGTGTTGTGCCATGAAAATATATAATAAAACATTTGCAGAAATGTGAGCGGTTTACTTACTTTTGTAAGATACTATATGTACGTGTGAATTACAATACATTGATTGACCAGTGAGCCCTAACCCCCTGTCACATTTTAGATGTCTACAAGCTGTTAGTTCCAGCAGGGAGTGATTTTGCCTTTTAACCTCTCAGATGATTTCATTCAAATAACTGTTAAATGTCCTCTCAAATGAATCTTACAGCTTTCAGATGATGTACTCCATTTCTATACGGCATCTACTTTTGCCCTGCTAGAACTGTTGATCTAACAGTGATTCATCTATGGGCACATACACACAGATCCATGAGTGCATCAACTTTAACTAAATGTCATTTACTACAGGACCTTCTTCCTTCTGCCACCCGACAGTGCAAAGCCACTTAATGCTGAGATCACCTAATCACACACACACACCTGTATCCACTATCACTGATTGAGCAGAGTATCTGCAGTTTGTACCACAGTAGATCTGACCTGTTTTATCATAACCAAACTTCTGTTCTGATAATTATATGACCTGATTGAGTAACTGAAAGTCAAATTATTTATTATACAAAGAACTGTTCATGTTGGTAATGAGGCTGCGTCTTGTCACACGTCTCTTATGAACATGCTTCATGACACGGCTCTCTGGCTGCAAATCTCTCTGCAGGACTCTCCTCTGAAGGCGGTGCAGATGCTGTGGGTGAATCTCATCATGGACACGTTTGCTTCTCTGGCCCTGGCCACAGAGCCCCCCACTGAGGACCTGTTGCTACGGAAACCCTACGGTCGGAACAACCCGCTCATCTCACTGACCATGATGAAGAACATCCTGGGCCATGGAGTGTATCAGCTGGTCATCATCTTCACCCTGTTGTTCATAGGTACACACACACACACACACAGACACACACACACAGACAACCAGCAATGCATCTCATTTGCTGTTATTTTTTTTAAATAAGAAATAACCTGTGTCCTATCGCAGATCGAACAGACTCACTAAACAAAGTGGCTGAAAATGTTTTTTTAACCTCTCATCTCCTCCCCCTCCCTTCTTTACCTCACAGGTGAGCGCATGTTTAACATAGACAGTGGCCGCAACGCTCCCCTGCACTCGCCTCCCTCTGAACACTACACAATCATCTTCAATACCTTCGTCCTCATGCAACTTTTCAATGAGATCAACGCTCGCAAAATCCACGGAGAGAGAAACGTCTTTGACGGCATTTTTGCTAACCCCATCTTCTGCTCCATCGTTCTGGGGACCTTCGCCGTGCAGGTAAGACTTACCCTCTAAAATCGTTTGGTCGTAATATTTGCACGAGAATTTATTCAGATTTTTTCAAAAATCAGGGGCATTGCACTGTGACCTCACGTTAGCCTGTGGACGTGATAGCTGAGGAATGCTGTGAGGGAATTTTTTGAATTTGGCACAAATGTTCACTTGCACTCACGCATGATTGATTATTTAGGTCAAAGGTCAAGTTCAACTTCACTGGAACCTCACAAGACACTTTTTTTTAAATTAACATTGAAGAATTTATACTCCAATCATGACAAAATGTCAGACAAATGTCTAATAGGAGGAAATGATGAAGTGATGACATTTTATATCCAAACCACTGTGACATCATAATGTCCTGCAGACACACTTTTCACACACTATACCTCAGGAACAGAAGGGGAGGCATTTGTTTGGATACTGAACTGGTGACATTAATCTTGGATGCTCACCTTGAAACAGTGCTGATTGTAAAGATATTTTGCTGCTGGGTTGAGGATGTGTGTGAAGCAGAATTTGAAGCTGATTATTTGCAGCAAGGTATTTGTAAAATTGTCTTCTGTCTGGTAACATGGATGTATAGAGTATAAACGTGAGGCTGTTCTTACATCAACTCTCCCATACATTTCATTTGTACAACTTTACAATAGGCCTTTAATGTTATTCAGTCAGTCAGACAAACATTTGGTCATATTTTAGCATGCAGGCTTCACGGTTGTGGTTAGCACTCTTGCCTCACAGCAAGAGGGCTGCGGGTTCGATCCCCGCCTGCGGCCCTTCTGTGTGGAGTTCTCATGTTTGTCCTGTTAAATTTCAACTTGTCTCACACTTGTTTTTACAGATGAGTTTAGGTGACGGCCTGTCAAAATGTAGAAAATATATTTGATTATTTTCAGTCCATTTTCATTATTGGCAGCTTCTTAAATATCACAGTGTTTCACTTTGTAACCTGTATTGCACTTCATAAAAAATTTGATTCAAAATTCCAAACCTTTACAACAAAGGGACCGTTTATTGAATTGACTGTAGAAATGCACTGAGCAGGGAATTTTGAGTACACAGACAAAAACACAGACAAGTAAGCAAAGACGGAGTTAGGGATGGAGAGCCAGAAAAAGAGGTATGTTTCCCTCCTCAGACTGTGGTGGTTCTCTAGGGAGAAACCGGAGAGGAGAGAGCTGGAGGGGATGGTAGTGATTCTGAGTGCAAGAGTGACAAAGAGACAGTTAAGAGGGATTTGGAAAAACTGGAGATGAGAGAAAGAGCTGAAGACTGGGGGCAGCTTGAGAGGTGAAGTAGAGAGATAAGTAAGAAAGATGGATCGCAGAAATATAGTCTTACTGCATGTGATACACTGTATCGTACTCCCAGTGAGATTTATCACTGTGCTGTTTGGTGTCAAGATGATAGTGTCACTGATAAACCTTGCTCGTGTTGTAGATGATCATAATACCATTTCAAATGTTGTCACTGAGGAAAATAGACCCATTGGAGCACGGTGCTGCTGTGCTCCAGGTTGAAGGCGCAGATTGGAAGCTGATTTCTCATTTTAACACTGTGACACAAACTGGACCGGAGTGATTGGCATGATTGGGCCTCATTAAAACACTTTTTTTTGCTGTTGTTCCGGTTAAATACATGAAATCAGAATGAGAAATTGTCTTGAGAATGTCTCTTAACTTTGATTTATTCGTCAAAAAATGCTAGAATTTTACCTAATGAAGCTATGAATAACTTTAATTCAAGTCTAATTGTGATTCTTTGCACCGTCTGACTGGCATGGCCAAAGCTTGAACATGAGAATGATTATGATCAGTGATTATGTGCATATACATAAGCCATCAAAATGGTTTCCTTACAGCAGGAAGTCTTGGCTCACCTTCAGAGACAGTGTCGGGGCTCAGATATTCTAAAGAGGAAGTGGGAAAAGAACGACTGTCTCTGCATGTCGAAGGTACAACTTGAGCTTGGGAGTAATTTAGGACACTTCCTCTTTGGAAGATGCACACCCATAAAATCCTGGAAACACTACATGTCCATCTGGCCAGGGAATGCCTCAGAATCCCCTAAGAAGCCATGGAGAATGCAGAAATGAGGAACATCATCTGGGCGACATCTGAGGATGGATGGATTTATTCATGTGTGATTACATTAGTCTTCTGACAAGAACAACCTGAGCTGCATCTTTCCTTATTATTCCCAGCTTTCAGATGATGTACACCACTTCTCTGTGGCATCTACTGTAAACCTGCTGTCTCTGTTAAAGGGTTAATTCAAACACAAGAACCCCCTTCACATAGATGAAAAATGGATAGAGATGTTTATTAGCTGCAGCAGGGTTTACAGTGATCATGCCACCTTGCACATTCCTACTTCAAATGGTGTTTTTCTCTCAGTGCCTGTGTCTCCCTTGACACTGTGTTTGTAATAATGTGTTTCTGCAGATTGTGATTGTGCAGTTTGGAGGGAAACCCTTCAGCTGTGCCCCTCTCAATGTGGAGCAGTGGCTCTGGTGTCTGTTCGTGGGAGTCGGGGAGCTTCTCTGGGGGCAGGTAAGCAGCTCTTCAGCCTGCTGAATCAAACCATACTGAGCAAGTGTAGGCTAACAGGCCTGGTTTACCTACAGTTTTCTCTGAGCTGAGGGTAAGGAAACGTGTTCACACTCATTTAAATAACACCTCTGATCCATTCTTTTCTATGGAAGCCCATTTCCGCCACTTGATGAAAAAAAAACACGATCTAATAACTCAAAATAATGAGATGCTAAGTTAAAATAATGAGATGCTAAGTCAAAATAATGAGATGCTAAGTCAAAATAATGAGATGCTAAGTCAAAA
>CAFUXE010000299.1:81794-121140 GCA_903364295.1 Serranus cabrilla | reverse complement strand
AGATATCCAGACTGCAAACACCTCAGCCAGCTCCGCTTGGTCATGACACACAAGCAGTTTGTTTAAGGTGAATTACAGGTGAATAGGGGGGTTTGCTTGAGGTATAATGAAAACAGGATACATGAAGACCAAAGACAACATTTTGTGTCATAAAGAAAACTGATTCGGAATATTTTCCTAATAAAGTGCTTTATATTAAACTGCTAAATTAATTTTGGCGGGCGGGCATTGTTGATTTTACTAAGTTGTCTAAATAAACAGTTTGATTGCCTTTACATACTAACATAATAGACTTATAGAAAGAAAGTCCAGACATCTGCTGCATTTTTGACTCTTCTATGACAGAACATCCAGTTATAGTTTAAGATTAAACACTGCATCTAATTTGTTCTGATTCATCAAAAGTCAATCTTTATCTTATCCTGTCTGTGCTGTTCTTCTCACTTGTGCCAAACACAATAATTCCTCATTTTTTCTCTCCTTAACAGCTAACTTTTCTGTCGGGCTCACACCTGGTGAAATGGCTTTATCTAATTTGGAAGTGGTATTTAAGATGCTCATAGAGAGGGTAGATGCTGTGATTGTGTGTGTATATCACTACACAGGGCACTTGTGTGTTTGAGTGTTTCCTCAAACGTAGGACAGGCTGCCGACTTGTTTCATTACCTTAATTGATTGATTCTTGCACTGCTGTGTGTGAGAATGTACATTAAGAGCATCAACACGAACAGCAATCTGACGACAGCCTCCTAAGATACGTTAGAGATCCAGTCCAGTCTCTGCTTAAGTGCCTTTGCGTAAAGTGGTCAGTTTTTCATTAAGAGGGTCTGAGTGTGCAGACAACAAACACACACACACACAACCACACACACATTTCTAATTCCTGCTTCAGTCAGAGAGCATCTGTGATCACTGGTGCAGATTTGCAATCAAAGGAAATTTGAATGCCGTCCCGACCATTTCTGCTGTGACAGGAAGTGTCACATCAAGTGCACACACACACTCAGACAGGCCTCTCCTGCCCTCACTGAGTGCTGCTGTTTTGTCTCTGTCCTGCAGATGGAGGTAGTGAGCACATTCAAGCGAAGCGGTTCCTTTCAGGGAGCGGTGAGACGGCGCTCCTCCGTGCTCAGTCAGCTCCACGATGTAAACACTATCTCTACCCCCTCTCACGTAGCTCTCTCCACCGCAACAGCCAATACCAGCCCAGCCCCCGGGAGTGAGTCCGCCGAAAGCATGCACACACATACACAAACACACACACACACACACATGCATACCTGCATACATACAGTCACTTTCTCCTCACACACACACTCATTCGTAGACACAAACACACACACTGCTGCACGGCACGTGGACTGCAGTATTTTTTCTCTCTTTGATTGTGTCCCCCTATGGCTCGCTCGCTGCTCGTGTGTGTGCAATGTTTCCTCTATTCTTTTCTCTTATGCTCCCTTTCAAACAGCACCAAGTCCTGACCAGCTGTGTTGTTCTGGTCTGATCTGGTCTGGTCCAAATCCAGTCCCAGTCCAAAGTCTGTTTTGTTGTTGAGTGTTGGTTCAGGCAGGAGGCGGCTCGCTGTTCTCTCTCTGTCCGAGGTGTCCTGACCAAAATGGAGCAGCATTGCTGATAATGAAAAAGAAAGCGGTGAAAAAATCAGAAGAGATTTAAGCAGTGAACACGGTTGGATGTACTCAAAAGTCGAGGACACATCCTAAAGATCAGAGAACAAACGGCTGCTCCTCCTGCCTCATGTGTTATTCCTATCTAATAAGGTCAAGTGTGGTTACTGTGGTTGACCCCTGCTGTAAACACTGTCACTATAAAGGAGTGGTGTCATTTCTTTTCTCTAATCCAAAATATATTGTTGTTGCTCCTATTATCCTACGATTAGATTGCCCTGCCATAGAATCCATACTCATTACCAAATGGCTTTCATATGGCTTCTGCAATTCTCTAAACTGTAAACCTTCGAGTATAAAAGCCCCATAATACACTGCTGTTTCCAAGACTACAGTAAAAAAGAAAAAAGGTGTCCTATTCCTCTTTCACTATTGCTTTCTTTCTCCTTCTTTTGCTTTCCTCATTTATGTCCGGTGCTACGATTGTTGTCAACTGGTTGTTTCTGTAACAGTATTTCCAGCTCCAACGCCACAAGTTTGGCCTCTCTGACGTCTCCAAAAGTCACAATTTTTCTCTCTGTGCAGTCTGTTTTTTTTCTCTCTCCATCACAGTTCTCTCCTTTTTCTTCTATATTTATGAGAAATTACAGGTTCCCTGTTTGCAGAAGTATTCTGTGAAATGTATTCTTATTGTTCTTCATAAGTAGAGTTATTCTTTTGTAGAAGTATTTAGATTTTACCAAATCTAAATACGGGCTCTTACGTAGAATACTGATAAGGTTTCTTTAGTAGGTTTTCTTTTTTCTTTGTACATTTACTTTGTCCTTTACCTCATCCCTTTTTACATCCTCCCATCTCCTTACTAGAGTAGCATCCACTCCTCATGTTTTCTCTTGATTTCTTTTATATGTCAGTTCCGCACGTGTCTGTTTGCAAGTGTGTGTGCATTTGCTGACATATCCGAGAGCCGTAGTTTGACTTCTGTGTTTCTTTGTCAGTGTGCGAGTGTGTGCACCTGTGTACGAGTGTGTGCCTGCGTGTGTGTGCGTGCGTGTGCATGCATGCGTGTGGTTGTGCTGTCTCTTCATTTGATTGTTTTCCTCCGTCTTCTCAGTTGCTTCTCCTTTCCTTCCTTGCTCCCTTTCATCCATCCTCCCCTCCTTCCATCCCATGCTGCCTCCCTGCCCACGCTGCTCCCTCACCTGTAGGTATAGATACAGAGAGGCGCTGCTGACACCTCATTGTTGTGATCATCCTGTATAGACACTACAAATGACCTACTACTAGAACTCTGGAAACACACACCTCCCACCATCACTTTAGGACATCATTAAAATATGTAATAATATGTATTTTATCATTATCCAGAGCTGGACGTTGCTGCGACATTGGCTGCCTGATAGAAAAAGACAGCTGCAAGCTCATTGCTTGCTTTTCCAATTCTTTTTCCTTCATTTAAAGAGCTTGGTTATGTCCAAATCTGCTACTCAACAGAACTATGACACATTTTGGAGTCATCCCCCTGTTCAGTTCCTGAAAAAAAAGGATTAACGAGGAGGGAATGTGAAGCAGCAAGCATTAACTTACTCAGTGTTTCAGGTCGGCTCCTTTGAGTCACTTCATAGTGTATGGAGGCAGTTATACAACTGTTCCCGTCTGCTTGAGCTTTGTGGATAGGGTTTATTCAAAGAGAACAACTGAAATGTGTGTGAATACACTTCAAGCCAAAGAAAAGAATGAATTGCTAAAAGAAAAAAAGTATTGTACTGTGTGTGTATTCAAATCCGGATCTTAATTCTCTGTGTCTCAGAGTTCCATTGTTGTCCAGTAGCTATTAACAAAACCGATGCTGGGTATACTGGGTTTAATTGTGGTGTGGCATATTTGACAATAATCAGACGAAGTGAGTCATTTGCAAGAAAGCAACGAGTGCTATCATGTTGTATTACATTAGCATGAACTACTGTTTATGTCATAGTTTAAAAAAAAAAAACCCTGAAAGCCTAAAATGTAAAGGAGCAAAAATATTTTGCTAGTTGAATTGTTTCTTTTAAAAATGAAGGAGTAATCAATTGAAAGTACGGTAGAAGTTACTTTGTCACCTGTTTAAACCCTGAAATGAAGTCTGTAGATGTAGTAACATTTCTAAATGTATAAGTTAAAGACATTTTTGAAGATAATCACATTTATCTAATTTATCCAGCCACATCTGACATTTGAATGGTTTCAAATGTGGATAAAGCATTATAGTAGTATGTAGAGACAGAGGTCCCAAAAACAGCTTAAGAGCATTACATGAATCAGAAACTGATGGAGATTTAGTCAACTTTCTTTAAGCGCTGATTAATGGTTCATGGTGAGGATTCAAGGAGAACTCTTAGTAAAGTATAATCTAAGTATATAGAGGCAGAGACAGCTGCATCAGCATTGCTGAAGAAGCGACATCACCAGTTAGTTAGCTTACAAGCTAAACTGTTACAAGTATAAAACAAGCTACTGTTACAGCTTCTATATTCCTGCCACATTATAATGCATATTTACACAGCAGATGATGATGACAATATAATAACTTATGCTGTTTTAAGTGTGTAAACACAGGAGAATATATTGGAGGCACACTTGTAAGTCTTCTGTCTAATTGTTGAGTTTATTGCTCTTTGACGCTGTATTAGGGCACAGCAGTGCTAAATGCTAATGATAGCATGCTAACATGCTGAGGTTTAGCAGGTTTCATTTTTTTTACCATGGTGACGATCTTAGTTTAGTATGCTAACATTTGCTAATTAGCACTAAACACAAAGTCCAGCTGAGGCTGATTGGAATGGCCTCTGTCGTGCCGGTCTTAAGTCATATCACAGTAAATTTGGCGAGCCATCCAAAAATTGTTGAGACTTTTTAAATGGTCCAAAGTGGTGGACATGAATAGAGCCATGCAGAAAGACTTGAGCCACCCTGTTGCACTAGCCGACATGTTCCTTTATTACCATGAACACACACACTGTAGTTTATTTTATATTAACATAAATCACTGTAACCAGTGCACATATCCCCCCTGATTTAGAGACACTTACTAAAAACTGCAGTGCTCAGCTGTTTTAGCGTCTTTTGCATTTATGACCCATTTTAAGACTTACATCTCGGAACCAAAGGGGCTCGGGGCTGCAGACAGGTTAGGGAAGTCTGAAATCATTGAAAGATGGTTGAAACTATTGTTTGTTTTGGTCTTTTTATGGGATTTGTGACAATACCACAGATACAGAATATCACCAGCCACCACCACCACAAACGATTTGTAGTGTGTGTTTTCACACAACAGGGGGACCTCTGCTCTTGCTTCAGGGACGCATTACTTTATTCCACTACTCAGAGTTCAATGCAAAGCAGAGCCAACCCTCAGATTGGCACCGTGCCCCATTGCAGTATGATGTGCTTAAGTTCTGACGTCCACACCATCACCTTCCCTTACTGTTACAGCCAAATCTATCATCACTGGGTAAGAAGAGTCCAGGCATATGGGAAACAAACATCATGAATATTAAATAGAGATTTTAAACTCATGCTTTCATCCACCTGAGCTGTGCTGGACCTTATTGATCCATCTGGATCTTTAGAACCGATCTATGGATCCAGTTTGTTTTCATTTCAGACTGATCAGTTTAATCGGCCTGTTAAATTGAGAAAAGAGATTCATATGAAAGTTTGCATTGGTCAGGAAACCTCAAGGGGAATGGGATGTTCAGGCCAAATCTCACATCCAAATTCTTTCATATTCTCAAAGATCTCAGCCTCTGCCTTCAGCTTTCCCTCCTTAAATGGGATATGGGTAGGACACATGAAGACAGACGCATTGAACTGAGGAAGGTGTTGCTGAAGGGTTGCTATGAATTAGAGTTCAGTCAGTTCATGTAAGGGTGGGTGCTGCCCAGAGTTGGGCCACATAGTGGGAAATGGCAGCCATTAACCAGTCATCTACCTCACAGCTTCTCCCTGTATTTATGTTGCAGTTTCTTCTCATTGGCAGTTGTGTTCCACACAGCAGCCTCTCTACCTTCCAGCGCCTATTTCCTTCTCGTACTTTAACCATCATTGTTTTTCCATCAAGCACTGCTGAAAGACCCAGCAGGGAGAGAGGGAGAGAGAAAGAAAGCGAGAGACATAAGTAACACAGCAGCGGCCTGGCCTCCAGGCTGCTCTAATCACACTGGGGACAATATATACTCGAAAGTTTACTCTTAATATGGAGACAAAATGAAAACAAACCAAGCGCTGACGAAGTGAGAAAGTAACATTCTGAAACCTTCTCAGTCTGCATGAGGTGTTTTTCTACTGTCTGACAGGCTCTTTGGAAAAACAGATAAGCACTGAACCTACTGCTTGACCGTCTGTCTGTCTGTCTGTCTGTCTATCATATATGGCAGAGTCATATATAGAGGCTCCTCTTAGTTTGGCCAACAGCAGCACTGATTTCCATTCAGCTGCCTGACCATTCACCTCTCATAATCACAGTTTGGACTCCAGTTGTTGTTGCAGTCGACATAAAACTTCTCTGTTGATCCCATGTAGCCAAACTGTCTCTATGTAGGGCTCTGCCTGTCTGTGCCCGTCAGTGTATTTGCATTGAACTGTCTCTGTTTCTTTTGAGCTCATGCTGCTTCTTTTCCTCTGTTTGGGCTTGGGGGAAGGGTGCATGGACCAACTGCCATGGCAAAGGAATGTGTTTACGCATGCATACACCATACACTGCATAACGCACTTTCAAGTACACTCATAGACCTCACTCTTCAATATGTGTGTGTGTGTGTGAGAGAGAGTGACAGAAAGAGAGCGTAAGTGACAAAGATCTGATTCAGCATGACCTGGCTGCCTCTCGATTTGTGACAGGGCTGACGCCCCAGCTTCGTTCTAGCCTTTGAACCAATCATCTTCTGTTTCTAGTAATCTAACCAACCACATACTGTTCTAACCTGCTGATCCTCCGTGATGCCGCCTTTCTGTTTTGCAAGACTTATTTTTTTTCTATCCTGCAGCAACTTCATCATCCGCATCATCATCATTTTAATCACGCATTTGTCCCTACTGCTATGGCTGCAGTACATTTTGCACATGTGCATGTGTGTGTGTGTGCATAAAGGTGCTGACGGACTAGCTGACTGTCATGCTGCCGATGTGTTTGCGTGTATAAACCGGCTGTCCTTTAACAAAAACTGCACCCATGATTGACAGCTGTCTGATGCATGCAGATGTTAGCTCCCAAGCTGCACGGTGTGGAAACAGCTGAACAGTTGGTTCACTCAGTCACTCTGCTGCTGCCTGCATGTTTGTGTGTGGTCACGGCCATTTTTTCTTTAAATGTATTGCACATGAAACTAATACACTCACCATTCCTGCTTCTTCTCCACCTGTGCCTAACACCCATCCTTCATCTGTATGTGTGCATGCGTGTGATCCAGTGTGAGGTTTGAGTGTTTCAGTCACCCCCGACACACACACACAAACACACACACACACTCACTTGTATGCTACATGTGTTTGATGAAGCTTCTTTGGTCTTTGTGATAGTGGCTTCTGAATGCTCTTGTCTTGTGAAGTTTGGTTGCTGAGTGAGAACTGACAAAAATGTGTCATTAGCCTCATTAACTCATTTTTATTTGTTTTTATTTTTTATTTTTGTCTGTTGGAGACAGACAGGATCAGGTGGACACCCTGTTGATACTTAAATAGTCAAGATACTTGAGTTCCTAAAGTTACAGTAATATTATTACCAAGAAATGACATGGTGTGTTTGAATGAAACCATGGACTCTGTACTAAATAATTGAAGACTAATTAATTTGCCCTCCAGAAAGAATAACACGGAGGAGACATAACTTAAAAACAGACAGCTTCTTGATGTTGAAACAGCCCCGTGGCCATGTCAGGTTTATTCATCCTGAACAGATACATTTAGCTCGGAACTCGTCCAAAGTTGTCTCTCCTAAACACGACCACTTGTTCCTGCATAACAAACTGGTCAAAACAATATGTGCTTTTTATCACATAATCATTATGATGAGGAGTACAATCTGTACATTATTTGTGTTTCAGAACTCTCCCTCTTTGGTATTAAGAGTTTTCAGTTGTCAGATTTTAGATGTTAGCTATAGCATAAATCAAAAGCCCAAAAAATCCACCTACCAGCAGCTCTAAGTATCAGGCTATAAAAAAAAAAAAAGTTTGGTCAACAAAGTGTTGATAGCTGATCTGATGGAGAAGGGGGAGATGTGTTATTGTTAAAATATAGAAGTGACAGTGTTACTCTTGGTTGCCCAAGTGTAAAGTGACAGTAATTTGTAAAGAAAGACTTCTAGAAGGATAAGAAAAAGGACAAATTAAAAAAAGAGCGTGTGTGTGTGTGCAGTTTAGATAATAAACTGGGACCTTACAGCTCCCGACACATTATAATTCTGGAGTCAGTCAGTGCATCCACTGGATCGATACTCCTCACCAGTGATGATGCTCAGTGAGACCTGAACGTGTATTTAGGTAGGTGGATTTTGTTACTTTCAGGAGATCCAAAATATCTGTTTAAGATCCTCATCTTACACTTAGCTGGCTAGTGGATGTAGTTTCAAATTCAGCACACAGACATGAGAGTGGTATCAATTTTTTACTCTCCAAAAAAATCTAAATAGTCTTTTAAATTTTGCTCCAAAAGGCTGTTATGCTGTTGGCCCCGCCCATTCTGGTTTCATCTAGACAATAAAATTCTTCCAATGCAACTATGAGCCAAAAAAAAGTTATCTTGTAAAAACTTTGGCTGTAGCCACCTGGCCCTGAGTGTCTGTCTGTCTGTCTGTCTATCACTCTGTATGTCTGCTGGAGGACACAAGCCTGTCTGTCTCTGGGTTTCCCTGGTCTCCTTTTTCCAGGTTTTATATCTAACTTTCACCTTTCTCTTTCTTGTGGTCTCTCCCTCGTCTTCCTTCCTTTTGGCAGATGCGAGTGGTGAAAGCATTCCGTAGTTCGCTGTACGAGGGCCGGGAGAAACCGGAATCCCGCAACTCCATCCACAACTTCATGGCCCACCCGGAGTTCCTCATTAACGACCTTATCCACAACATCCCACTGATCGACGACACTGACGTGGATGACGAATCAGAGCTCAGCAGATACCAGCACCTGCACCCGGCCCTCCGCAAGCCACCACCCCCTCCCACCCAGCCCCAGCCCCCAACCCGCGTCCGCCCCACCCGCCCCTACCGCCAGTACAGCCTCCCAGTGACCCCGTGCAACCGAAACAACAACAACAACAGCAGCAGCAGCAGCAGCAGTTCATCAGTCACCCATGGCTACAAAATCAGCACCAATGCAGTTACCCCAAGCAACCGAAACCCCCATCACCACCACCGCCACCAACACCACCATATCCACCACGGCAGGGACAGGCCGGTGAAACCCTCCGCCCCTCACCTGGCCCATCTCTACTGTGTGGAGACCTCCTTATAACTGAGCTTACCGTGGGTCGTGGGGAGAGGAGAAGGGGAGTGGCGTCTTGGGAGGAAAGGGGAGCGGAAGAGAGGGCTGAGGACTCACACATGACATTTTCATCCAATCTTCCTTACAACAAGCTAACAGGAGGTAGCGAAGGACGGGGGAGGTACCGGAGGGAGTGGACAATGGCTGGAGACTTCTGCTCGCAACTCCCTGAGAACATTGCGACTTTCCCTCCTTTTGCCCTTGCTCCAGCCCTCTCAGTCTGACCCGCCGACAGCACCATCCCCGACCCCCTCCGCCCTCGACCCCAACCAGGGGTCTGTCCCCCTCCCTGAAGAACCTGCCCACCCAGCCCCACCTGACCTCACACACACTTGTCACACATATGCACGGGTCTGCTCTTGCTGTGTTGTCCTGAGTGACGGTGGGTAGGGGAGGGAGGGGGATGAACATCCAAAAAAAACCAACACATCCTTCAGCGCTTCAGCAGAACAGGGCCATGTCAGAGGCTGACTCACTCTGTTTCTATCGGTGTTCGTCATTAGTGTTGTTGTCATTACCCGCCCACCTACCTGCCATGGCACCATCAGTCACCACCACCATCATTTGTCTGTGGCTACACAGCCACTTATTACAATCCAAATGATTTACTTTCTTTCATTCTTCTCTCTCTTTTAATGTGTGTATGTGTATTGTCTTGTCTCTTCTGAAAAAACAACAAAATCATAACAAAAATAGAAATTACAAAGATACTGTTCATTTAAACCTAATAGTAAGTAGTATGGCTGCAAAAACACCTAAAGGATGGGTGAAATACATATATATACACAGTATATGTATATGGATATATGGATATATCATTTGAATGTTTGGGAAGTGACAGCACAAACAGTGATGTTAATCATTGTTTTTTCTCCAGCCCAAACTGCACCCCCCACCCCCCAATAAGTCCACAGGACCTGTTATCTGTGATGTGGGATCTCACATTCATTTTGATGTATTCATGTATACATTCATAAGCCCCATACAGGACGAACTTCATTTCCAGCCTCCTGCCCCGAGCCCATGGGTGAGGTCCTCTTCCACTTGATTTCTGTTCCACGTTTAATCTTCTTCTCTCTTGCTGTTCCTCAAGCCATTTTTGTTGTTTCCTTTGCTCACTTTCTATTGTCTTGTTCCTTCTTGTCTTTTGTTGGTGTGTGTGTGTGTGTGTGTGAGTGTGTGCCTGCCTGCCAGCTTTATTTATCTATTTATTTATTTCCAAAGCATTAACCCTTTAAATGCCATCAAACACACAATGCACTGGCGATGGCCCTTTAAGACAAACATGCACTCACTTCAAACCTGCCCCTGCTTATGTGCCATTGGGTCATCTCCATCATGTGCCCATGCCCTCTACATGAGTTTTGTGGACAAAGAGATTGTTTCATTTGATCTGTTGGACGTGCAATGTAGTCATTTTTACAGAGAAGGAAAAAAAAAAATGATTATAAATGTTTGATGTTGAAAAGCAACAACCCACTGAGCTATCAGGCCCATGTCTTGTGTCAGTGTTCAGTTTTAGCTTTAGCCCCAAATCCCACTCAATCAGGTATGACCAATGAGAGCTTATGTGTCATGTCCATGTCAATACTGTGCATTCCTCATCATTCTGATATTCGATTAGTTGATTGGGATTCATTACAGGAACCAAAAAAAAGAATCTGCCTGCCAGGACCTCCAGGACCTTCAGGATCTCACTAATTAACACAGTATATCCTGTTAGTTCGTCTTAACAAAAACCTAGGAAGAAATTCAGTTTGCTCAATAAATAGAGGTATTAAAATGTCTTTATTTACAAACGTTTAATATGTTCTCTTGGCTGTCTGGAGACATATTATATCAGAGGTGCTGGTAGAAGGATTTTTGTTACTTTCAGAGTCTGGATAGCTATTTCCTCCTATTTCCAGTATTTATGCTAAGCTAAAGCTAACTGAATACTGGCTTCAGCTTCCCATTGAAGAGAGCAGTATAAATATTCCCAGCAAGAAAGCAGTTAAGGGTATTTCCTAAAATATTGAAGTTATTGCCAGGGACACAGGAAGTCAGTCAGAGTTGGGGGTGGTGAGAGATATTCGATATACTTACGTCATATTAAATGAACATTGCTCCACAGGCAGGGAGTAGACTGTGAGGTTTTCTGCTGTTTGGCTTTGGGGCCATTATTAAAGATATCAAATATTGTTTTTTGAGACATGGTGAACAGGCTATGTGCAGTGCCATCACCTGTCATTAATATCCTCCGCGTTTGCACCTAGCTCTGCAAATGCATCAGATACACAGTCATAAAAAAGTAAAAAATGGAGGATTTTAATAATTTACCAAACAACCATGTTTTAAAGACTGTTTTTCTGCCGCCTACAGGGTGCTGCAGCACCCTCAGCACACCTACTTCCAGCGTCCCTGAGTACTGCTTCAAGACATATTGTGTTTCCAATGTAAACGGGCATAACATGCTGCATGAGCACACCCCAACAAAAAAGAAGGGTGAAAAGATTTACATTTGGAAAGCCAGCGTTTGTGGCATCACATTCCACCGTCAACTCGCCGGACTCCACCTCAACATTCCATGGAACATACATTCCAAACAGCCGCATCACATTCCAGACTGGGTGTGAGTGTGCCCTCCTTTTTCCCATGTTTTACTGTGTGTGGGTGAACCACTCATGTTGCTGCGGAAATCTGGAAACACCCCCACCCCACCCCCCCTTTCTGTGTCCCTTCCCTCAGTTATTCCCCGCTGACTTCCCCGAGTTATCAACTGGTCCCGCCACCAGAGAGAGGCGATGGCAGACAATATGCAACAGACTGCCGCGTCAACATCTGTACCCAGACATTACAAATAGTCTTACAAAGATGACAACACATGCAAACACAGTGAGAGAACATGTCTGTCCTGCTAGTTCTGTTTGAAGATGCACGCAGGGATCTCTGGGAACACCCTTACCTGTACAGAACCCTGTCTTCTTGAATGCTCATCATCATCGCCGCCACCCCGACCTGATCTGTTAGAGTGGGCGGGTGGTGGCATTGTATTGGTCTGTCTGTTTTGAAGCATGCATTTGGTATCATTAATGTCACTCTTTATGTGTTGGTAAATCATTTAGGCTACTGTCACTACTGTGTGCTATGATCTCCACATCTGCTCTCTCTCTCTCTCTCTCTCTCTTTCTCTCTCTCTCACACACACACACACACACACAAACACAACCTGTTCAGTCTAACCTATTCTATTTCAGCACCTCTTAGCACAGCTCTGTCAATGCTTTCTGCAGTATACAAAAACACACAGACACATGCATACAGAGAACAACAGGTGGATAATCTACAGTGGTGTAAATTTGACTGTCCAGTTCCAGCCATCTCTGTCCATCCGTCCAGCCATGTTACATCATGATGTTGTGAGACAATTTCACAGAAGGCAAAACACAATGTGAAAAGGAATATATTATATTTATCAAAATTATAAATTGTACAACTGCACCACTACTGTACAGATCGCCCAAATGTGCACATGTGCATCTTTGATTTACAGGTACTATGTTCCTGATACACTTTTTTTCTGTTTCTCTCTTCTAATCCTCTTGCTTTCTGTAAAAAGAACAACAACAAAATGGAAGCGCTTGTATATTATTATTATGATTATGATTATTTTAGATTTTCTCCATTGGTGCTCCAACTGATGGAAAAAGATAGTTGCGCATTCTCCTGAGCATATTCTGAGGGCTGTGTTTTCTGTCCATTGAACAGCCCCTTACGTGTGCAGAGGTGTGGCAATGTTTAAAGTCTCTTAAGACCAGAGACACCACTCTGTAAATAGAGAACAGGAGATACAAATGTACCTCATTATGATCTAAAGGACTGGACAAAGTGGAGACCGAGGGAGGGTGGAGAACTGGAGGTTGATGCAGAGCTAGAGACTGCAGAAGTGCAATGCGTTTGTGCATTGTTTAGGCTGCTCTTTTAGATCTGCCACAAGTATTTACTGCCATGTTACTATGGGAAGAAATTACCGTTTTACATTATTCATTATACATACTGTTGTAAATATTGTGTGTGGAATGGCCCCCCTTCTTGCACAATGCAGCGCTGTTCTGCAGACAGAAAATGCAGCCTTAACTGTGCTGAAATGAAAAAAGACCAAAAAAAAAAAAGAAAGAAAAAAACATAAAGACTATTGAATATATTAAAGAGTTACCTGCCTGTTATTTAAGCGAATAAATATCTATATATGAGAAAGAACACACCTGTATACTGTAGACTAAATCTGTATGGAAATCTAAGAGAATTTAATGGGAATTAAGTCCAACACCTTTTGTCTGTATGAAAGAAAAAATACATCAAAGTATTCTACAATAATAACTTTGACAAAGTCTGTGTGGTCCTGTGTTGTTTGTTCCCAATGATGCAAGACTGTACACTATTTATGAAAACTACATATTTTATAGTGAAAATGACTTTCCCTTAAATAATCCTATTTGGGTCGAAGCATCTACACATGTTGACAGCGCATTTTTTCAGAGTGGACTTGTCAAACACTGGTGGAATGAACAATATTACTAAAGGCTGCATTGGATTTAAGTGTCCACAGACTATGAAATATGGCTGTTGTCTCCGTGACGTCACCCAGAGGTTTGTGAAGAGCCAAAATCAAACTCAAAGTGGGTAGTCTGACTCCTCCTATCTCCCTGTTAATCCCAGAAACTGGCAAAGAGGGGGAGCGGGGGGTGAGATGAGACGGGCTGAATGAGGTGTTGAGCCACCTGTGAGGGCATGAATGTTTTGCTGTTACGTTGAGCATTTTAACATTGGAGTCAATGAGTGTGCCACTTTCAGTTTGGCTTGGAGAGATAGGGCAAGATGCCCACCCAAGTAACACAGAAAGAGCATCTTTTTTTCTGTGTAGTCTGATTTTTGTTGTTGTATTAAAATGACAAAACATTTGTGATCCATGTTTTAAAGAGATAGGCCAAATTATAAAATTATTTAAAATTAAAACATAGTCTGCTTGAAACAAGCATTATTACTACAGTTAGCATTCAGATGTCAGACAGAATTTGTAATCATTCCTTCAGAATGTAGGAACAGTGAAAGAACTGAAATACTAAATAGTAACACTTTCTATGGAGTTATGTCTTAAATTAATTATAAACATCCACATAACGTGCTATAATCTGCTTAAAGCACTGTATAATTACAGTATAAACACAGATGACCAGCCCCGATCAGAAGGTCTGTGCTTCGATCCCTGACCATGGCAGTCTACGTGTGGGCACTGGCATGAGCAAGATACCTCGTCACAGCAATTGCTCCTGATGCTGGGCCGTCGGTGTGTAAGTGGTTATATACTGATGGTGGCAGGCTGCAGAATGATGCTTTGAGTGGTAGCAATGACTAGAAAACTGCTGTACAAGTGCATTGTTTTTGCAAGCATATGTCGCCGGTTCGATCACGGCTCTTCTGTTTGACAAACATGCAGCTTAGGTTAAATTGCCCGTTGGAGTGAATGACAGTGTGACTGGTTGTCTGTCTCTATGTTGAGACCTTTTAGTTCACTAAGGAAAAACAAGAAAAGTAAATGGGTCTGATGTGTTAACTTAAAATGGGAAGTTTAACTTTTCTTTAATACTCAGATATGTTATGTACGCATGCGCAGCTGCAGTCAAAACCTTAATTATGGCACCTGGTGATCATTTCCACACAAACCATCATCAGGAGCACACAGCCCGTTGGTATGTAACTGCTCCTACTCACGCAGCCCAAAAAAACCCTGTTAAAGTCACTTATATGTTCACATCACTGTGTTTACATCACTGTAACGGTGTTAGCAGCCGAGAGTAGCTTGTAAGACGCGATCGCTCGGCTACCCGAAGCCCGAATGTAGCATTAGGTTATCATTATTAGCCATTTGCGGTAGTTTGACTGTTTGGAGCAATCTGCTGGTTTCTAGTGGCGGCGGTGATGTGGTGGTTTGGTTCCGTGATTCATGGTGGTGTGCCGCGTTGTGTTGCGTTTGTGTGTGTGGGTGAATCATTTAGAAGTGGCATGGCATGGGTAGCATGGTTTCTGTGACAGCGTCCATAGCAACCAGTGACAGTAGAGTCGCTGTGCGCATGCTTCTCTGGCGCTAGGCATTCTGGGTGATGTAGTTAGTGTTGTTTTGAGCCAGATTTGCTGCGTTTTGATGTCTTTGCAGGCTTCTTTAATTTCATTATTGTATTATGTTGTTTGAGTAATACATTGTCATTTGTTTGTTATATTTCAGGTTTATGACCTGTGGTCATTTAGTTTAAAAATTTTTTTAAAAAAAAATTAAGGACAAACACGAGTTAAGACTTTGTGTGCTTCCTGATAAGCCTTTTCGGAGGGCTTAAGAATTAAGAAATCCGAACGAATGAATGTTATGCATAATGTGCTATAGTGTTAGGATAACCCTAACTTTATAAAACATTATAATGCATAATAACAATGATCACAATGCATTATGACAATTATAATAAGCTACGATCCTTGCAAAAAGAAAATGTCACACAGTGACCAAGTATCTTATTACTTGACCTAATATTATAAAATGTAAGTAAAATATAAGCATTATAAAATGCTTAATTATACCAGTGAGCACTTGACTTGGGATTCAAACATTAATTTTTATTTGAAAACTGGGTATTTGGTCTGAATATCTAAGAACTCTTTTCAACTGCTTCATATGAAATGAAACTATAGCTCCAAAAGCTAATTTCAAAATGGCCATTTTTTAATAGAAAAATTTATTAATGCTGTTGAAGTATTCAGGACTGTCCAGGCACATTCATTGTCATGTCGCAGCCGCCGCTGGGCCGGCAGGTGTTTTGGGCTGAAAGAGGAGGATGGAGATGGGTGCACCTGCAGCAGCGAGAGAGGAGAGGAAGGAAGCCAGTAATGGGCTCTCTGCCTGGTGAAAATATCATGAAATTATGTTGATAACTTTATTTTGGTAACTTGCTAACTTTGAACACACAGCATGTGTAATTTGGGTGCTACATTGTGTCATCATTGTATTGTGTATCGACGGTTTCTTGTTACAAACAGCACTGGGCGCGCGGAGAAGAAAGAGTCAAGTTTCTGCTTTCTTTGCCTTTCTCACTGGCAGGTGACAGACCACCATGTGCGCACTGATGACTATGGTTGCAAAAGGGTGCACAACTTCCGGAAACTTTCCATAGGAATTTAAGGAAATATTCCAAAGGCAGAAAAAAACAGCGTCACATTTGAGGTAGTTAGCATAATGATAAGAAGCCTCATAAATGGTCATGGAAAGGATGCCAGCTGTAGCTTATTTAGCACCTGTTAAGGTGTATGTAGGGGGCGTGGCCTCAGTAGCCATACAGTAAGCAGTGTGCTATGTGCATGTGACTGAAGAATAGCATATTCAAGTCTACATGCATGAAATCTGGTTATTTAAGTCAGTTTTACTAAAATATATATTTCACAAATATATCTAAGTTCCCTGTTAAGGGCCAACCTTCAATTTAGTAAATTCATGTTTTATTTCCATTCATTCCCATTAATTCCAATGGAAGCTCTCCAACTTTGAAAATTCCTGTAATTTTGCAACCCTACTGATGACAGTAAGTTTGGCACATCAGGACTTTTAATGGAGTGTAACAGTTATGGAGACGCTGACTACTTAGTTGGTAGAAGTTAATTGACTGGCACAGCATCGCACTAAGCTTGCTTTTGTTACTGTTCAGTTATATTTTTTTACATTACAGCTTTCTAGTGCCTTCTCATAATTCCATGTTGGTCAGTCATGTTAATGCTGTGAAGCTGACTTGCTGTTATCTGTGCCAGTGATCAGTTGTTGATAGATTTGGAGGTGATAAATAAACTAAATTCAGACAGTGAAGGTAATGTTATCAGTGTGACAGTGTTACATGTGCTGGCAGGCCATTTCTGTCTCTGCAGGGTACATTTACCCACCCTCAAGGTATCTTTTTCTATATGTAAACATTTGTCTCCTGAGCAGTAGTAGAACACCATCTTCGCTCTGGGATCTTATGTAGCCTACATGTAGTGTGGAGGGATATGGTTAGTATAGCTACATATACAGGCGAGCGTTAAGATAGTTGTTGTGTAATCAGTTGTGGTGGGCTGGTTGGGGTCAAAATGCCTGGGATGTGTTTTTGTCCCAGTCCAGCTGTCATGTGGAGTTGAATGAATGGATAAAAAAGAAACACCAGAGTTTGTGTCCTGTCCCTCGCTTTCTTTTAAGGTTTATTCACCAACTTCAAAAAGTCGGTGAATAAAATGTTTTACCAGTTTTATAAAGGTCTCCTCAACCATGGCAGTGATCTACTTTACAAACCTTACAATATTATACGTTATTGGTATTTAATTTTTTAATGGCAGCCACACTAATTAAACCCATTCCCACCTTCCTAACTATTCCTACTACTTCATCTTCTTACACATTCAAATTCTGTCACCTTTCAGTATTTTGAAGAATATTTTTGAAGTATATGAAGACTGTGTAATTGTAAATAATATTTCACATAAAAGAAAATATCTGTTAAATGAACAGATTTTTTAAACATACTTTAAAATTTAGTCCTCTGCTTGTCAGTTATTACTTAATTTAACATGTTATAGATCTAACAAAAACAAAACAAAGATGAAATTATACGTCAGCAAATTGATCATATTTTGATACCTCATTTAAGGTTCTGGTTCAACTGTTGATGGTTAACACACTCATTTGATTTCCTGCTGATTGTGAGACGAGAATCTTGATCACACTTCCCTCTCCTAGTTTACTGGCAAAATCATGGTGACGAGACACAAGCAAGTCACTGCACCCAACAAACTGTTGGTTTTACATTATAAGTGTGTAGATTAAAACAATAAGTCAAATGTGTAAATGAGCTTTAAATACAGAATGAGAAGAATTTTCCTAAAAATCAATATACAGAGTAATACCAGAGTAACCCTCCTGTCATCACTTAGACCCACTGAAAGCGTGTTGTGGTGTGTGCAAGTATTATGCTCATTAGGTAGTTACACTAAAGACCAGTTAACTCAGTTTAATTAGATATTAAACAGGGAGAAGTGGTCAACTTTGATGTTGTTTACAAACTGCAAAGGACAAATTCTGCGATTGTTTCTTTAAAGATATTGATAGGTGAATTCTCATTTCCAGTCTTCATGCTTAACTCAGTAAGCTAGCTGTAGCTTTATCCTTAAAGGGATAGCTTGTTTATTTTATTTTTGAACAAACTATCCCTAAAACTTGTGTGAGTGTAGTTATATAACCCTAGCCCTTACCTGCAGTAGATAATGGATCTGCGCGTTCCCAGTTCTGACAACCACACACAAACAGACTGCATACTGGGACATTTTTAGGCAGCTAACTGATGGAAAGGTCGGTGGTTTGATCCCTGACTGTGGCAGCCTACATGTTGAAGATAGACAGATACTGATCCTGAAATTGGTCCCAGTGCTGTGTTTATCGGGGTGTGAATGAATTCCTGATGGTGGCCAGTGGCACCATTAAGGGTAGCCTTGGCCACCAGTGTACGGATGTGTGTGTGAATGAGCGCTGTCTGTAATGTGAAGTGCTTTGAGGGATTGCAAAGACTAGTGTGCAGTCCATTTATTATTTAAACAAAGGCCCACAGTAAAAACAGTCGTTGCAATTGGCACTACTTTTGTCAACCGTAGAACTTCCATATTCCTACACATAGGCGAACTAATATGCTATGCGTGCTGTCGCAGACAAGCGGTTTTAGTCAGAATTCAGTCATAACTTTTCCATCTGCCAGCCAAGAAGTGTCTTTCCCCAAATCAACTCTAAATTTAAGTACAGGAAAGCACCATCCTGATAAACTTGTATACATTACAAATCACATGAATTAGGCCGAGCTTTTAGACGCAACACTTTCTCTTTTATCACCAAAAGAACGGGGCTAGACTATTTTTGGTTGTGGTCGGGCCCGTTACCCAACAGAACCACAAAGCCCCAAGCAATGGAAAATGGAATCACACGCCATCTAAACTCGGCATGACAGAGTTTGGGGGATAGTACCGATTTTTTTAAAGTGGACTTGTATGACGTGAATAAGCATGTTATTTAATGGAGGCGGTGGCAAAAGTACCAGCACAAGAACCAACCAATGTACTACTTTAGATGGGGGTACCCCTCTGATCATTTTATTTAAGATTCATTTCACAGCACACATTTTGACTTGTCTTAGTAGGAAAAGCAATTTGTATTTAATGACAATAATGGCTGATTTACATTTCAGACAGGTTGTGGTATTGTACACAGTGACTCACTGGGATGGCTTGTTGGGGCCTTTATTGGACAAAGCCACGGTTAAATACTTTAATCTCAAAATTACCCGTTCTACATCATATACCCACCCCATATTGCACTGAATGCTTGAAAAAACATGGTTTCTGGTATGCCTCTATGGCAAATGAAGAATCTGAAAATGCAGTAAATCCTTAAAGAACTGAAGCAAAAGTGGCCGTGTTGTGAAACAATATCAAAACCATCTCACACGTGTGCAGGCGTGCTAATTTACTGGATTGATAAATGAGACTTGGGTTATACTACACAATTTTTATGTTAGGTAACTCAGGATGTATTGAGAGACAATTAAAAATGTGTGACGATTTAATTCAGTTGAGATTAGAAATGTATCACGATACCCATTTTTACCTAAAGGGCATAATGTATTTTTCAGTTCACTTGTTTGACAATTGAAAAACTGAACTTTCAAGGGGACAATAATGGATATTATCTAACATTAACTTGCTAACATATAGCTAACATTAGCTTGCTAACATATATAGCAAACATTAGCTTGCTATCAACCAACAGGACATTGTGAATGTAAGATCTCAAACTAGGAATACATTCAAGCCTACGCTTGCTTATTTGATGAGTTATTTGTTATGCAATATTTAAAAAAAAATATATCTAAATGTACTTTTGGTTGTTTGACATAAAACACAATTTCAGTTGCCATTTCAAGAGGAAATGTGCACTGTTTTGCAGTTTACGCTATCTCAGAAAAAAAGGATGATCTTCAATTTGTGAGATATTTTTTTTAATATATATGTAAATATGCATTCATTGCTTTGCAGTAACAACCTCAGAAATGTTGTACTTTTTGTCTGAGAAATAATTAAGGAATCATTTTCAGTCAAAATTGATCTGCAAGCTCATTCCGTTAAAAAAAAGAAAGGAATTGAGAATATCATATTAAGAACCCTGTATTGGAGATCGTATCGAATCGTGAGTTGAGAATATTGCTACTTCCCTATAGTTAATACTTATTTATATCGTTTTGCTGTTGTTAAATGTACCGCCTGTATAAGTCAATGCATCAAGGTTTTACTCCCATTTTCAGGATCTCTGTTCCCCATGGAGGCATGTGAGAATTCAAGGCGACAAGGGGATGACTATCTGATATGCAAACAATCAGTAAGAGTTACTTTTCTTTACTTTAATCAAGTATACCTGTGCTTTTGCCTACTATGACATGCCAAAAAGATAAAAAAAATTTCATTGTGACTGGCTCTAATATAAGCATCTATGGTTTGAAGTAATAAAAGGGGTAAAACATGGGCAGGATGATTAACCCCTGTGGGTCCCCTCAAACCGCATGCTTTGTACTTCCATCAAATGCGGTCATTTGTTTTGACAACCTTTACCAGACTTGACCCAAATGTTCAGGAAAAGTAAGACCATTATCGGCAGAGAGCTTGCTGTTTAGAAAGAGAAAAAGAGATGCATTAATATCAACAGTACTGAATAAGACACAGTAGATATTTGTAACTCAAAACATAATGAAAATAGGATTTATTTTTCCAACATCAAGGTCATTTGCCCCAAAGTTATGTACATATTTACATTTAGTTACACAAAACTGGCATTTTCACCACTGAAATCAGATAACTTTGGATTGCATTTAACTAATACATTCCAATGTCAATAAATGCAAGACATGAATATGAGACTGTTTAACCTTAGATAGCATCTCTCCAAGTAATGAAGCAGCTGTGCCTCAAAATGCTGAATTAGCTATTCTGACCAGACCTACAGCTACAGGTGTTGTGGAGTATTGGTGAAATATAATCACGTATACCAATTGTTACCGATACTACCTTTAAAAAAATACCAGGCCACGTTGGCAGCAGCTTGTCCAGCCTCGTCACCTTCCACCAGCAGAATCCACTTTAGCATAAAGAAAAATAGGTGGCGCTAAATAAAAGCATTCTTTTATACAATGGTGCTGGTCCACAAAGAGTTCAATTCTTACGAAAAGAAAGTGCAGTCTTCTTTTATCAGCATATCCAATTTGACAGGCAATTTCAAAGTCACTCTTTGTGGAGCTTCACCGTTATCTTAACATCTTTGCATTGAGGTTACTTTACTCTTTGATTTTAACTAAATTCATATACTTTACAATAACAAACGTTAAGGAAAGAAATTAAAAAATTAATCAGAATCCACTCATTGGGAACAAAGGTATATAAAAATGCGAGTAAAGTCGCTGCTGAACACCTCAAGTCTTGGAAAAACAACTACAAAAAGGTATTTCTGGTCTGATCCTTACCATGGAGTCAAGCAGGTAAAGGTGTTCAGATAGCCACTCATCCCGCATGGTGCATCGACCATTACCTAGAAGAAACTGTCAACAAGGTTTAGCAGTATTGTGTTCTTAACACATCATTATACAAATACATGCACATTCAGCAGTTCTTTTATCTTAACTAACTCAACAGTGTTCAGACATGGCAAGTTCAGAACAGAGCCATATCAAGTTCAGTCTCAATATCTGAAAAACAGAGGTAAGTACTTGACCCTACATTTTGAACGATGTGCTTGCACTCTCTGCACACTTGGTGCAGAACTCCACTGAGACATGGTTCTTGTCTACATGCAGACACAAGCCGCCGGCGGTCTCTTTCTCCTCCACTTTCACACGCTTCCTGGGTAAGGCGTAGTCATGGTCGTTGGAGTCGCCGCCCTGGAAAAGCGAGGAGGATAATTTCATCCCATTCACACCACTCAGCCTGGACAAGAGCTGGGCTAACATGCTCTCATTTGCCAGCACAGCCCTGAGGTACCTGGTTTCATCTTCTAGCTCTTCCACTCTCTTGTTCAGCTGGGAATTTTCCTGTTTGAGCACATTGTTTTCTGTTGACAGCATGTCCACTTTCTTCTCCAAGCTGTTGACATATTCTTTCTTCCTGAGACGATTCAATCTGGCAGCGATGGCATTTTTGTTGATCATGTTGTTGGATTGTTTCTTCCTGTTCTTCATCTTCAAGTCAGACGGCATTCTATCCGGAGATGATGCAGCTGATGCTTCGATATCAGAATCTGGATCTTGAGAATGTAACATGCCAAGATCAGCCAAATCAATGTCGAAGAGTGAGGACCCAGTGTCTCCTTCAAGCGTTAATTTTAAGTCTTCAATTCCAAACAGGTCATCTAGCTCTATTCCAGCAGTGTCACTATCTGCTGAGAACTCTCCAGATGGCTTAGGAAAATCTTGGACAGTTTCCACATCTATTCCTTCACCTTCCATAGGCTGCACCTCTGTGCTGTTTAGAGCGTGTACTCTTCTTCTGGTGATCATTGTGGTTTAAAGGAGGGACTACAAGGATGCTTTCCAGAAGATATCTGGTGATTCCTCACCTGTGGGGAAAACAGAAAAAAGGAAAAAAATACTGTTAATATTTATTTTTAGAGCAATTAAAACATTTCATTCACCAGAGCAATTTACAATTTGAATAATAATTTATGTCACTGTAGCCCTGCATTTTATGCAAACTGTTGATCTTACTTGACACTTAATGGACTTAATGTCTGTTATGGTATCAACATTTCTGCAATGCAGTTGGCTCTGTTAAGTTTTGGTGGGTTAACTTGATGACCTGCTAGTGATTCTACTAATGCAAAGTTAGTGTGCACTACATATGCAAAACTGTTACAAAAAATAGATTTTAGTCCGCGCCAAAGGATTTTTTTAAATGTGGAAGCTGAAATTCCGCAGAACAGGAAACGAACTTCAGCCTCGTTGAAAGTGAGTTAGCTGAACGTATAACCAACGTAACATTACAGACTTGTTGCTGAGGCTAACGTTAGGCCTAATAGCGCTATCTAGCCTAGCACTATCCAATACAAGGTATGCTCTATAATGCACCGTCACACATACACTTCAATATGCATATTATTCCCAGCGTTATAAAATTGGTGTGTTAGTGCACCCGGCAAAGAATGACAAACTACATTCGTGACATTAAGCTTCCTCCAAAGGCCTTGATCAAGCTAGTAGCACGTTAGCTTTAGCGCCCAGCTATGAAAATGTGTAACTTAAGTCAACCTGCTCGTGCATTCAAACAAAAGCACATCTAACTGACCCACAGTGACACTGTCCATGTTATTCTGATAGTAAGCATTATTAATGTAGCGATATAGTTTGCGTTCACGCTAACCAAGGCAATGCTATCGTTAAAGCCATGAGGTGTTAACCACAACTAGTGAATGACGCAGCACCTTTGAATGACACTTCTTTTAACAACAACGAACTTACCGTCCTCTAAAAAATCAAAACTGCAATAAACTACTGCAACACAGTAATCCGATGAAGCTGCGTAGGTCACTCGACTCAAAGCTTGAAGATGACAAGGACAATGGCGCGACGTCCAACAACTGAAGACCAGACCAAGGTTCACTTCTGACGTCAGTCGGCCTTCAGAAATCACTTCCGGGCATATTATTCAAAATAAAAGTCTTGAATTTCACCCAGTGGACAACAAATACAGTGTAACATGGCACAATCACAACAATACCTTTTAGATAGCCTCAAATGAAATAACAGATTGTAAGATCTATAATTGTTTGTGGTTGTTGTACTTCACATTTAAACAGGTGTTTATTTTTCAGACCCCCCGTTAAACTTGCTAACAATCTGTCCTGTTAGTGATTAAAAAAGAAATCATACTGTCATTTATTTTCTTCCCCAAATGCTGCTACGATGACTGTCACATTTAAGATTATATAAATAGACATGTCATCCTTTTGGTGTGTTAAGTTCTCTTTTACCTTTCACAGGAACTCATTAAATGTGGATCCATTATACATTCCTGAAATTGACAAGCAGGAAGTAACAGAAACTTCATAATGGTTTCCTTCAATAGGTGAGTAGACATTTTGGCAATGCAAAAGCTTAATTCTAACACACAAAAATCCTTCAGTAGAACAATGTTTTATTGAACATTAAGTGCGCAAAAGACATGTATTACACAAAACCACCTTGTGCTTACAACAATATCCCCTCTGCCAGGGTTTCAACTGAAATGAATCTACTCCCTACATGAATTAACAGTGCAAGTTCACCTGCATGACAGGTGGAAGAAGAAAAAGAAAATCCCTGTACACTATTAGAGTGAATTAACCACATCCAAATTCTACCTGACATTCTTCCATTCTTGCTTTATGTTTAGGATTGAATTGAAACTATTGCAGACACAGCATACAACATGAAGGGTTTAACAAAAGCTTTACACTGGAACTGATAGATTGTTGTTTTGTTAATTTTTTAAACTTTGTTTATATATTGTCAGAAACCATTTCGGACTCAAATATAACAACTAATCTGAACTTTGGGCTCTAGGAAATTATAATGGGTATTTTCCATTAAAATGAGATAAACAGACATCTAAATCTGAGCTTTTAGTTAAGATATACTCATTATGCCTAGCTGTTGTTTCTTTAACTAAAAGTCATATAGTTTCTGACATTTTATTACTTGAGAAAATAAAATGTAATAAAAAAAAAAAATTAGAAGTTGCTATCCTGTGCTAGCCCATTGATATAAAACAGAAAAGTAGCAAATCCTCACATATCAGAAGCTGGAACCAGAGAATGTTCAGCATTCATGCCTCAAAAATGACTTATGTTGACTGTTCAAAATTATTCAACTGCTTTACATATTTATTTTATCCCACAGCAAACTCTATTTGCATTATATTTTACATATTTTGACCACTTTGTGTCTGTTTTTAAGTTTCAAAACAACCAAGAGCATAAGTCCAACAGTGTGTGTGCAGCTGAAAGACTATATTTCACAGCATAACAACTCAGAAAAGTTGCAGTCCAGATTTCAGTTTATTTACATCGCCGTGGTTCCACAGAAGGCCATCAACTGTTCTCACTGGTGCCAAGACTGCTGGGGCATGGTGTGATGTGTTGCTCTCTAACTCCACCGGATGGTCAAAGACAGTCATTGTTGAGTAGTTTTCCAACATGAGGCATGAAGGGTCATCTGACTGACCAGGGACTTTACCAAGAGGAAAGTTCTTCCACAAAATCTTATCACCGCAAACCTGCCACGGAGAACCTCTCAGCAATTTTGCTTTTTCAGCCTGAACATCTGCCCATTTGTACTCCTGGGAGGATTCGCTCCTCTCTGCATCTGCTGCAGGACGCCAAGGATCACTGTGGCGCCCTGACTGCTGCAGTTTCTCATGCAGACTCTCCAGCGTGTATATGGGCTGTTGTATTTGCTCTGGAGAAGGATCCATTTCGGATTGTGTGGCCTGTGTGTAGATGGAGCAAAGCTGGTGCAGCCTCTGTCGGGTTTCCAGAGGGAGAGGATGCTCCATGTCATCCAGGATTAACTGGAGCAAGTGAGGCATGCTCACACAGGGAGCCTCAAGGCACGCCGACAGCAGCAGCTGCCACCTCAGCTGGATGCGGTTCACAAAGATCCTCTCCTTCATTCTGGCCTTCTTCTGTCCCTTTGTTTCAAAGTGGTATTCATATTTGTTGCTGTTACAGATCATGATTTCGGAAATCCAGGCAGAAATGTAGAACTCCCTGTGATTATTCTGCTCTTTGGTGAGCTGTTTCAACTCAACAAACAGCCTCTCCAAAAGGAGGTGAATAAAGGACGGCGAGTTGAGCATCTTCAGGAGGGGCAACCAAAAATGCAGGAAGGTTTGAGCAACTCTGGGTTCAGTGGGGCTGCCACTGCCATAAGAGTCACAACCTAGTGTTTCCAGTTGTTCCATAGTAGGAACTAGAAATCCATCTTCCAGCAACACATCAACCAACAGATTACTTGACTGCAGAGCAAACTGCTTGATCTCACCCAGCAACCAGCTCATGTCTGCAAATGGAGCTGGCCACAAGTTCTTGTCCTTGTCTTCAGGAAGCCCGTCAAAAGCCTTGTACTGCTCCTTTTCAAATGATATCAGGAGTTCCCGAGCATTCTTGTAGGCTTCCATTTCTCTTTGCCTTGCGATGAGCTCATCCTCTCTCCCTTTTAGGTCAGCCTCTTCATCCTCCCCTTCAGACTCTGTCTCCCAGTCCTCACTCTGCCCTCCCCCTAACTGTCTGGACCAGTATTCCTGCTGAAGCCACTCCAGAACCACCTTACATCCCTTTCGACACCACTTTAAGGTAGGAAGCTTCCTGTGTGTGAAGTCATGCCTCAGGTCTACAACCCACTCCGGGATGTTCAAGTTCCCAGCCAGCCGCCTCAGAGAACGGGCTGTCTTCCCTTGCAGACGCTCGGTGATCAAATTGACGAACCTCACCAGGGCTGATCCATAAAGCAAGACCAGGTCTTCTCGGTCCAGCTGTCCTGACCTGTCCAGCACCTGGCACCTCACCAGGTCCGCTGTGCAGTCCACTGCCACGGGAGTGCTGTTGGCGTACCTGCCTTTCCAAGCAGATATCCTCTGCAGTGCATACCTCTGTAAGGCGGAATCCTTGGAGTAAAGATACTCCAGAACTTGATCCCACTCAGCTTTGTTAGCCCATGCCACCACATGGCGTTTTTTTTCTGACGTCTTTTTCTTCATTTTAACGGTGTAAGAGGCGCGCGGTCGACAGACGTTCAACACCGAATACAAATAACGCTCCTACGCGCCGAGTTATGGCTGTCTACTCACACACAACCTTATTGCAGATATAGGAAGAACACCTTTATGTTAAAGCGTGGAACAGCTCAATTTTACCGTTACCGATCGTAAAGCGTCCCGGAAATGACGCGAATATTTAGGTCCTCTTCTTCTTTGGAGGTTCAGCGGCAGCTCGCTTCCTTACTGTTGCATTACTGCCACCTGTTGGTGTGGGACCGCTACAGCTAGTGGCGTGCAGCCAGGAGAGGCAGGGTATATATAATCTTTCTTGTGTTTCAAAACGCGTGCCTGCATTAGACAAACAAATACAAATTATATATTTTTTTGTTTGTTTACAAGAAAAACGAACAAAACTAAATTCTTGACAGTTTCAATATGTCAGTTCTCAACATTGTCAGCATCAGAGTCACCAAATAATGTGTTCAGAACTGAACAAAAAATAAATGAACCATCACATCATCAAATTAATATTTAGTAGTCCTGCCTTTAGCTGCAGTAGAGCTCTAATCCTGGCTGGCATGTTCCCCACGAGTCTTTCACACTGTTGAGGGGTAATCTGGTCCCATTCTTTTTAAATTACTGCTTTTAATTCTTCTAAGTTATTTGGTTTTACGCTTCGAAACAGACCTTTTGATAATGCACCACAGATTTTCAATGGGGCTCATGTTCGAGGAGAACCTCCAGTCAGTTTATCTTTCTACCCTCAGACAAATACGATAGGTTTGCTTCAGCAGCGTGGGCGGTTACATTACACAATGTCACAAATGTTGTTGATGTCAAATATTTTATTTTCATCTTTATCAGACTTACATTTTTGCAACAAAAATGTCCCATGAGATTTCATTTGAAAAAGTCAAAAACAAAAGTCAAAAGTGACTATATCTATGTTGAAACAAAATTATATTGCACCACAGGCAAAAAAACCCTCAAAGTATTCAATAAAAAATTTTTATTTAAGGGCACAAACTCAGAAAAGACAGAAACCAAAGTCCCAAGACTACAGGCTGAGTCTGTTACAGAGTTGTGTGCAGTCCGAACAGTAAGGCCACATTTAAAGTTGCAGGTCCAGGTTCAGGTTCAGAAAACAATAGCATTTGTCCTCTGAACAAATGTCAAGGAAATGTATATGCACACTAGTATCCTGATTTTAAGACCTTGTAACTCACTCGGAGATGTCTTTATGAGGAGGACAGGTTTTTGACAGCAGCTTCCTTCTTTCTGAGCATGGCCTTCATTCGAGCAATCTCCTCCTCTTGTTCCAGCTCCCCAAAGTCAACCTCTCCCCGTAGTGACGTAGAGACACAAGCTGCACCCACCCTTGTTTGCTCTACAATACCAACAATGTTGTCAGCTTCACCACTGTTAATTTGTATATAGTCAGCCTCTTCATCGCTCAAGACCTGTATCTGCGCACCCTGCTTCTCTGGAGGATGAAACCAGGCTGGCTCTGTGCCTGCTGCTTCCTCTGTAGCCTGCTCTCCACCTGCATCCTTATGAAAATGGCTGTCCGCTTTGTGCACAGGGTCAGTGTGCTGAAGGTGTGCATCACCTCCCTTGTGCGTAACCGTATCACTATGTGATACCTTACATGTGGTGTATTTCTGCTTGGGCCTGTTGTCATTTCGTCGCTCCTGCAAAAGATACAAAGTAGTGTCACACAAGGCTCATGCTTACTTGCTGGGATTCATAGTAATACTGCATGATAAACCAAACATCCACTCTGAAGGTATGCTTCTGAGGAATTTGGCATGTAACCCACATTAAGTAACGCCTCAAGGTGGCGGCCCTTTTCCCTTTAATATCCCTCTCCCCCTCGTCACTTCCTCCTACTCCACTCCCGCTGCTGTTCAAAGCTGCTCCTGCTGTGGCGTGGCCAGGTTGGCGTTTTTTGTCAGAAAACACTTCTGTCGTGAAAAAACACTTAACAAATATCAAGCAGATAATTTCATGGTACGATCAACTTTTGCACTCTACTCATCGGTGAGTTGACCCGCACCTTACACCTCCAATTTAACAATAAACATTCGTACTGGTTGCTCATTAATTCCATAATAATACCGCAGATCCTTTCCAATCCACCTGTCGGGACCGACCGTTAAACCCGATCTGCACCCCTACTCACCGGTGAGTCTATCTGTTTGTTGTTTTTGTATGCTGCAGCGAATGTCCGTTTAGCTCTGCCGCTACGTTAATGCTAATATAGCATTTAACCACACACAGACAGTGCAGTTATCTCCGTCTCTACCTACTTAATGTCCACTATATTTGTTGTTGTGTAAGCCGAACCCTACTGGGACAGCGTTTAAATTCAACTAAGGACCGACTTTTGTAATATTGGCTGTTATTGGCCTGTGTTGAAACTTTTGAACTAAAATGCCCATGAGGCTAAGTATTTTTTTAATTGGCTTCAGCCCTACTGAAGACATGAACCCTGTTGCGCAACATATTATTCTTTTCTTTTTGTGTGTATAATACTCAATGATTTCGAAAATGATATTGATTTAAGTGCACTTTATTTTTGAGCATTGAATTGAATCTGAAGCTTCACTTTGACACTTTGATTTACTAATAGTGAATGTGTTTATCATTAGATAACCTATTGTGAACCTTGCTGTTATTTATAGCATGTATTTCTGTTTACTATTTTTTATGCTAAACCTAATTTATTTATTGTTGATTTATATTTAACTAATTGAATTTTCCCTTCGGCCTTGTTAGGTCAGGTTTGTTTTTTTGACACCTCCTGTCTACAACCATTGGATGGCGAGCTACCAACCCACTGTTCTCCTACCTGCACTGCGGTAGGATAAGCAAATCTTTTTTTGTGTGTCTGGATTCTCCATATGGAACTTTTCCTAACAAAAGAACTTTGGGAAATGGGATTATACTAAGGAACCAAACCTTGAACTGAACTTTGAACAATTGCCACATTGTTGTGGTTTTTTTTTGTTGTTTTGTTTTGTTATTTGGAATATTAAAACTAAATTATTCTATACCTCTTAAATACAACAATCGAACCGTAATTTCTGTTGTCCTGAGTTGCTATTCGCACCCTTGGCTCCGTGGCCAGACCTATTTCTGTATTATACCTTTGGCCGCATTCAGCGCCCTATAGCCTTATAGCGTTATAGGCAGCTCCATTATCTTTGTCTACAAAACTTGCTTCTGCTGTTTGATACTGGGCCCTTTACTCTATTAACATGCTTCCCCTTGAGCACATAATTAGCTAATAGGGATATAACGATGCACTCATCTCATGATTCGGTATGATTTCCGATACAGGGATCATGATACGATTTTTGGGTGTAACTGCAAAATACAAACTTTGCAATGAATGCATATCTAAAATGATATATATATAAATACATAGACTACTTCATAGATTTTCTCTTGTCTCTAAGAAATTAAAGAGAATTCCTTTTTGTTTCTCTGAGGTAGGGTAAACTGTACACTGTGCTCTTAAAATGCAACTGAAATGTCATTTTATGTTAAATAACAAAAAATAAATTTTGATTTTTAAAACAAATCCCACATCACAATAACTAAATGAATAATACAAATATATAAAATATCTACAAATAGACAAACTTGGGGGTCTTTTATCACTTTGGTGCCAGCAGATGCAAATTATTGCTGTTTGCACAATAAAACGCTCTACATATTTAGCATGCATACTCATTACAGTGCAGTGTGTAGCCTAGAGGTTAAGAGTCCGTTTTAATCCCCAGGTCAAGGTCAACGGCTTGTGTGCCCTTGAGCAAGGCACCTAACCCCCTGGGGGCAGTAATGTGCTGCCCACTGCTCCTGGCTTGGTGTGTGTTCGCTTGTGTGTAAAGGACGGGTTAAATGTGGAGGTTGAATTTTCCTAGAATAGGTGCACCTCGTCAAGAGTTAATGAGTGGAATCTCAAAAGTTTAAAGGCTACTTTGAAGAATCTAAAATATCAAACACTCTGTTTTTTAACACTCTACTAAATAATTCCATATGTGTTCCATCATAGTTTTAATGTCTTGAATATCAATCTACAATGTAGGAGAATTAATAATACAAGAAAAACAACTGATGAGAAGGTGTGTCCAAACTTTTGACTGGTTATAATGAATATTAAGAAAAATCGTACAGGCCTACATCACATAGTTTTAAGGGCACGGTTTCCATATCACTGCTGCATATAATTTGATTTTTATACACTACAGTGTTCCCATTGTGCAACCAGTGACGAATCTGTTGTGGCAGGTTAACAGCTGATCAGACAGTAACATTACATTGCTCCTTCCTTTCCTGCTTTCTAGTCAGATTGCTCTCCATTACGGACTTTATGCTGCTCTTTTTGGCACCTAGTCAAGTCTGAAACGGGAAAGCCGTTCACAGCCCAATGTCTTGGTTTAATTTATTATTAATTTATACAGGAAGTTACTTAAAAGATGCAGGGTGGATTTGCACTAAATGTTGTACACTGTTCCAGAAAGGAAATCCTGTCTCTCTTAATCTAATGGGCAATCCTTTGTTCACATTTCTGACTTTTCATCTAGTGTCTTTAGAGTCTTGCTTCACTCCCAAGGCTAAAGATGGACTTGTCAAATGACCCGCCATGTCTTTTTATATTTAACTTTTTGTTTTTACTGGTGTGTTGCTGTGGCTATAATGCCATCACCAACTATAAAATGTCATATTACCTTCTTCAGACTTCTCGGAATGGAAGACTGGGAAGCTGGCGCCTGTCGTTTCCTCCGTCCTTGCTTGTGCTTTGTGATAGACAGGTACACCTGCTCATTATAGATGATGACAGCAGCTTCGCTCTCCCGCGGTGCAGAGCCCTGAGGTAACAGAGATGTTTGAGCAGAGACGTTTTTCCCAGGCATGGTGTCCTTCAGCACCATGTAAGCTGTGTGGTTGGCAGAGACAAAGGACATTTGGAGGGGACCCGGCTGAGCCCGAAACTCTTTGCCCAGCAGTGAGGACATGTTTTCCATGGCACTGTTTCCTGTGTGGCACACTGGTTTGTGGCCTTTCCTCTGCAAGACGACTGGGCAAATCCATATTGCTTCTGGGGAGTGGGTCAGCTTCCTGCGGCCCTCAGAGTCAGACACCAGGAGGCCCATTTGTCTCCGCACTGATTTTGGTAAGCTCCATGGAGAGATGCTTTTCACCTCAGCTGCTACTGGGATGTAGATTTCAAGGTGATCCATGCTCTGCGTGTTTCCCTGTGTACACATTAAGAGTTTTACTGACAGTTATTAAACCAAATCACAACACTAGTGTCCATTACTTCCTCCCAGCTCAATAAAACTAAAAATAACTAAATTATTACTTTACAAGTTAAGATTTATTATTTGTATTACAGATGTCTGAGTGTTTAACAAAATAAAACTAATTTCACATTTTTCAATGTGATGATTTCTCATTTCTCTGTTTTACATTGAATATTGTAGTTTTTCAGACAAAATGAGAAGAGTGTGTTAAGTTGCAATGGACTTATGTACTTGGGGCATTTTTAATCAATTAGACAAATGTAAATTATACAAATGATGACGAAATTGAAAATTTCCCACGTGCTATTAAACAGAGAATAGAATTTTTAACAAAGCTCTTTCAAACATCCTAGCTTTATTTTGGGTTGCTTACATTATTTTACTTTGCACACAGAAACAAAATGATTATATTAGGTTTACTCTGAGTTAAGCACATGCACCGTGACTATAAATAGGCATTCATGGAGCATATTACGATTCACCATGGCAACAGGTCAATAAAAGGCAGAGCTTCCATTTAAATCCAGCTGACAGAGATATATGGATGCAGAAGAATTTCATTGGCTGTAGTTAATGTTCTGTTTTAAATATTTGTTAGCTGTAATCTTACTTGGACAAACAAAGAGGCAGCAATTGAAGATGAAACATAAAAAAAAGACATTGAGACATGATTGTCAGCTCAAATTCTGATCCAGTTTCAATGCGTTTGGTAATTTGGAGGTTAAAATACAGTAGATTTTATATCTTTGTCATCTACTCTTCTCTTTGCTCAGCAGCATTCACTGACTGTATTTCAGATATTTAACAAAAGTGCCTAAACAGAATAATAAAAATCATTCTGCAGCTGCCGCCTCTCAGAAATATAATATTCATTACCTGCTTCATACTATCATCAATGTAATCTTTAATATCACAGGAATCATGTTACACCACTGCAACCAGTCACACCAGAGTAACAGAGATGGTTTCATTATCCAGCTGTCTGTATACAGAGCCACTGTGTAAAATGAAAAAAATAAAAGAATTTACAATCGCAAAAAAAAGACACGCAGAGGTTTTATCAGAGCTGAGGACAGTAGCGCGGTGTATGTTAATATTTCTGTTGAAATGAATGATGTGCATAAAAGCGGTAAGCTCTGAGTAACAAACTGATATCCAAACAAACAGTAACCTCTGCTAATTAATGTGTTTCGATAGGCGCTTTGAACCAACGAGGAAATGAAAAGGTGTGTCTGTCTCTGAAAGGCCGAGGAGACGAAGGGAAACCCAGAGTTTGTTGATTAAAACCTGCTTTCTGGAACAGGGCCCAGCAGTCTCCTGTTGGAGCACGACTCGTTTAAAAGTTACAACGGAGAATGATAAAGTGGAGCCGAGTGCTGTTAGTATACATCATCGCCAGTTAGGGAGTTAAGGACAGTACGACTTCCTGCAATAAGAGTTTCGTGTAACTTGTGCTTGTGCTGTTTAAACAGTATGTAACAGAACAAGGAGATCGCCCCCGTTTTTATTTCTATCATCAAATGAATACAGAATATATAAAACAATAATAAAATAGAAGGTACTTTTTAAGAGACACAATTTCGCTCAGATTTTCCACTCGTTAATACAGTTGTCGCACGTCATAACTAACGCTTTGTAGATACCAGCTCCGACGTGTACTAAAGCCAGTTAACGCTGAATTGCCTTGATTGAATAACAAAATGTAAACTGCGTCGCGGTCCCCATCGAAACTTATAACTAAACAGTGCAGAAAATTATGCTAAATAATATTTGTCGTAGCTGTATAAAAAGGCCTTTTGCTGTTGCTCATACCTTGATTAAAGCACGTGTATTCCGACTTGTGATTTGGGTTTATTGCATTTTCATTTCGTCGCAAACAACCAGACTTCTTCCTCTTCCTCCTTCTTCTTCGGCTTCTTATCAGCAGTGTGGATGCTGCTGGGCATGTCACTGCCCTCCGCAGGTCAAAATCATACCAACACAAGGTGCCGTAAATAGAGAAAACTGATGTGAAGTGCTCACAGCTGAGAAGGTCATTTAATGGAGAGCAAACCTCTCAAACTACTTCTCTTTTTCCAAACACTGAGTCCTAACAACAAAATATTAGGCTCCTCAGAAAGATAAGGATCTCCTCAACGTGAGGATCTAGCTTTCATGTCGGTAGTTTAAAAAATGTGAGCAGCATTGTGGGTTAGAAAACTGTCTTTTTCTTTGTTAGAAATTTCTGCTTCACATTAACATTAGTCTATGTGACAGTCGGCTGGAGTTGCTGTCACATTCAGGCTCACAGAGTCAAATCTGTAAGTCCGACATTCCAGAGGAGAATGTCTGCGACCAGCACAAGTTTTCTTTACAAACTTTCCGTTTCTCTACGTTAAAATATGGTGATCTGACACAGCCCCAAAGTGAGGCGTTTTCACATCACTCTCCTATTCATTTCAATGGGACTTTTTCATGAATAACTTGCGAAGACATAGCACACTATCCCCGATCATTTTTTTGATGTACGATCCTTGGTGTACTACTCTTTGCACAGCAACACTAAAAAAATTGAAAACTAAACTTAAATAACAAGACAATATGACTGGAAAAATATTCTTTTATTCAAGTCACAAAATGAAAAGCAATAGAGGTCCATGTTGTACTGTTTCAACATGTGATCATCTTGTAATGAATGTCACTTCAGTTTTACTTTGAGAATAAATTATACTATGCAGTAAAAGATATGAACAATATGTTAGCACTATAAATGACTATCTTCCTTATTTATGCCTGAAAACTATGGCGTAAGCTTCTGTTAACAAGTAGCTGAATAAATAACAAAAATAGACTTAGGTTTTTAGTCTTATTTTTTAAGTGCAACCCGTAATCAAATATGTACTCTTTTAATAGTGCAAACAGAGACTGACCAAATATTTCCTCAAGCATATTGCATATTTTATTTTCTATGCGTCATATGATGATACAGAGCTGAGAGCTGGCTACAACTACACTGCCCGACTAAGATATGCTCATGTTTTTTTTTTCATGCATATGATCATGTCCATGTTTTCTGGCAGTAGTTGAGACCTTTGAACACTATGTCTCCTGCAGTTGAAAAGACACGCAGAGGTAAATGCAGTCCTCTTAGGAGCAGGTTCTGTCACTCCGGGCTCAGCTCCCAAATCTCCCTCTCCTCCATGTGTGGGAGGGTGAGCTCCACCTGCTGTCTCTGCTCCTCAGCTTTGGTCTATGAACAGAAAAAACACAGGCAAGTTTCTAACAAACACATTGAAACAAACATCAGTTGTAATAAGTAACATACATTGAATGGGTAGAAGAATTTAAAGTGATTTATACCTGATTTTGCTGCAACTGTTGCACCTTCCCTTGTACCCTGACGCTGTTCATGGTAACCTGTGGTTGTTATGGCGATGCTTTCTGCTTCTTTCCGGGTCTGTACCATGTTGGCCTTGAACACTTTGTAGAGGTTAGGAAGCACTGTGTACATCTGAGATAAATGTGTGCGTGACAGGATGGTGTACTTCAGTTCTAATGTGAGGAAAAGTCGCAGAAATCCCAGATTTTCCACGTCTTTCGTTATTGCCTGGGCTCTAGCACTTGACTGTGGATGTGGAGATGCAAAGGCATTCTTCAGCGTTGACTGGCCTTTCACTATCTTTTTACCAGGCGTGATGATTTGGAGCTGTGGTGGTTCTGCAGGTGTCTGCATAGTGCTCGTATTAGCTGCGATGTACAGCAGTATTTTTCTTACAGTGCTTACATGCTGTTTGTGTCTTGTCCGTCACTCTGATGCCATTTATTGTTTCCTCTGGGAACCCAAAATGCTCAAATCCAGACACCTGCACCGAGAACTTTTCACTACACCAAGAAATACTGCCGTGTTTTAACCCCTAATATGTGTATCCCCTACCTCAAACTATTCTGAAGCCATTGTGATACTTGTGGCAGCCCTTGTTAACTTCAATAAATAATAAACAAACAATTACATATAGCCTAAATAAATCCATTAAGTTGTTAAAGATTGAAATAGTGGATTGTTGGTCTCAGCTCATGGTGTTTCTCAACATTTCCAAAGCTGCCTCCTTCTCTTTCAGGAGCTCTTTGAGTCTTTTGATTTCTTCATTACAGCCCGTGGATGATGTGGATAAACGGTCACTGGCTGGGACTTCACAGCTCTTACAGCTGTGCTTGGTCTTGGCTGTTAGACGATTTATCCTTTCGGATGTTTTTCCCTGTTTACTGACAGTCTTTGCTCTTCTCCCTTTTTTACCTTTGTGTTTCGTCATCCATGCCGACTTCTCTGGCTCACCTGACTTTGCTGCAGGATCCTGAGTGCCTGAGGCACAACATGGGCACATTGTGCGCTTCCTTTTTCTGTCCATTCTTCTTGCGTTTGTATTCAGATCAGCAAAGGTCTGACTCGGTGGCCCGGGAGCTGTGTCCTGTGAGTTGGGGATGTAGCTTTTATGTGTGCTGATTAAATCCTCATCTATGGGTTCCATGTAGCTCGTTACTGGCTCATTTTTAACATCACATGAGGCGTTACCTGAATGGAGCTTTTTCTGCTCAAAATGTGAACATTTGAAAGGCCCAGTATCAGTGTGAGGATATGGAGGGGTAAAGTCTTCGGACAGTTCTTGTTCCATTTTCACTTTGACTCTTTTGACATTGATGAGATCATTGCAGCCGTCAGCTTCTTGTGGACTGGATAGGTCCAACCTGCATGCTGGGTCCACATGAGTCTCCACTGGACTCATGGACTCACTCTTTAGAGGTTGTGCAGGAAGTGACCCAGCTGAGGCTCCATCAATTCTCTGCAGGCAAATGTTCACATTGGCTGTTATCCCAAATATCTGTCTCAGCAGATTATCAGCCATTTGACAGGATTCTGGAGCCAATGAAGATGTCCACATTTTTGTGGGCCTCATGGACCTCTGCAAGGAGACAAAAGCATTGGAATGATAAACAATACATAAACTATGTATTATTCCTAAGGTGTTTATTTAAAAGAAAGTCAATAAAAAACACACAATATCTAATCTAAACAATGACTATTTACCTAATCAATAATCTAACGTATCACAGGCAGGTACTCATGGAAACGTATATATAGTTTTAAGTCTTTTTACCAGGTTGCAGCTACTTTGAAACCCTTTTAAATTGCAAGATCATATTTTAAAATGCAAACAACATCAAGTCTTGTTTGTGAAGATTCTCTGCTTTCTAGATTTGTACCATACTATTGAGTATTCCAAATTAATGAGGTAATAGAGGTGAACTCACTTGCATTTTGTGGATGCCCTCCTCTTTTTGAGAACTTCTGTTCATCACTGCTGAACCAATAACAACACGATTTTGGACTTTGCTGAATGACGTGTTGAAGCCAGCTTTTCTTCTTCTAAGATCAAAAGTTTTACCTCCCAGGCTCTTATATTCTGTCACACAGTTTGAATGGCTTTTGCCCATCTGGTCTGTTTCCTCCACAAGTGGCCGTTGTGTTTTGAGTCTCAAATCTTGTGTTGACTCAGATTTGGGTGGAATTCTGACCCTAACCCGACTCAAACCAGGAACTGGTTTTGAACAGTCGTCACCGTGCTTCTTAGCATTTTCTCTCTCAGCAACAACTCGAAGAATCTCTGAAATAACGGAAGATTTCACAGGATCAGGAGTTGGAGGTGTTGAGCTTTCCTCTTCTTCAATGACCCACTTTATGGGGCTGTTGGGCCTTTGTGAAACTTTTGGAATTAATTTTAAATGTGGTTTTGCTCCTGTTGATGGAGGTCCACACAAAGTTTCATCTGATGTCTTGCAAAGCAACTTGAAAAACTGAAGCGCTGAATTACTTTGTGGAGTAACCACTGGACTGACAGTTGTGGGTGACACTGGGACCACACTGGCTGAACCTGAACTCTCCATACCCAGAAGTAGTTCAGATGCTGGGAATGTTGGGGCTTGTGCGTTCGGGGGGAGCTGAAGGCTCTGTCCTCCAGGGACCGCTAGAGGTTGAGCTGTGACTGGGAGCTGACCTGAAAGTCGTCCTGACGTCCTGCTGTTTGATGCAGGTGTTACCATCACAGGTTCTGTAGTCTCTGACTTCACCTGCTGCTGCTGCTGCAGTGGATGCTTGTTTAGTGAATTACCAGGAAATAAACCTCCTGGATTAGGCAGGGCACTCATGAGGGAAATCTGCTTCCTGACAATCTGCTGAGTGGCAGACGGATTCATAGCGGCCTTTTTTATCATCCCATCAGGTGCTGAGGCAGCATTTATGGTTACAGCTTTCTGTGGTGGAGGATCTGTTTTGGGTTGGCCTATTTGAGATCCGACAATCAGTTTCATGATGTTCTTTCCATCGGCTCCAACACCAGGCGTTGCTTGATGGAAGTCACCAGTCTTACTGTAGAAAAAACACAGAAACATGTCAGTCAAGAACAAAAAAGATTAAAAGGAAAAAACAAAGTTAGATTTGCAATGAATTTTACATGAGGCCCCTGGAGAAGGAACACAGTAAACATGATATTGCTCTGTGCAATTCTATGGGTGTTTTCACACCAGGGCTGGTGCCCAATTGCGAACAGGTTCTGTGGTTTCCCACTGCACACCAGGATGAGCACTTGGGCTCCCATGGCCCTGTCACTAGTTCACCACTTGTCCATCCTCAGACATATTCTGGGTAGGTACCAAAACACCCAGGAACACCTGCAGTTTTGTGGCTCTCTGACCCAGTCGTCTAGACCTCACAATGTTGCCCTTGGTAAAGTCACTCGTCCTAACGCTTGCCCATTTTTCCTACACAAAACATCCACTTTTAGAACAAAATGTTCACTTGCATCCTTATATATTCCACCCCATTACAGGTACCATTGTAATCAACAGTAATCAATGTTTTCCTTTAACCTGTTTCGTTCTAATGTTATGGCTGATCCGTGTATTGCAACTGTTAGTATTATACTAGTGCCATGTCATTATCGCTTTATTATCATTATTTTTTCTTATCATTCTTAATGTTTCAGCAGGCATCTTACCATAG
>CAFUXE010000299.1:61850-81356 GCA_903364295.1 Serranus cabrilla | reverse complement strand
TGATCACTTCATCTGACTCTCCTGGAGTGAGACTTCTGAGGGCTGGCCTTTTCCCAGGTGAAGCCAGCTCGAGGGATTGTTTGGATAAAGGTGTAATGGTTTCATTGAAATCAGAGCTTTTTCTTGCCGCTGCGGGTGAGGCGCTTTTTCTCATTTGAGATGGTCGGCTGCCATTTTCAGCCACAAAAAAACACTTTCCTTTGCACTTGGCCATGGGGTCTTCCTGTTCGTGACCACTTTTTTCTCGACTCAAACCAGGAACTGGTTTTGAACAGTCGTCACCGTGCTTCTTAGCATTTTCTCTCTCTGCAACAACTCGAAGAATCTCTGAAATAACGGAAAATTTCACAGGATCAGGAGTTGGAGGTGTTGAGCTTTCCTCTTCTTCAATGACCCACTTGATGGGGCTGTTGGGCCTTTGTGAAGCTTTTGGAATTAATTTTAAATGTGGTTTTGATCCTGTTGATGGAGGTCCACACAAAGTTTCATCTGATGTCTTACAAAGTAACTTGAAAAACTGAAGCGCTGAATTACTTTGTGGAGTAACCACTGGACTGACAGCTGTGGTGGGTGACACTGGGACCACACTGGCTGAACCTGAACTCTCCATACCCAGAAGTAGTTCAGATGCTGGGAATGTTGGGGCTTGTGCGTTCGGGGGGAGCTGAAGGCTCTGTCCTCCAGGGACTGCTAGAGGTTGAGCTGTGACTGGGAGCTGACCTGAAAGTCGTCCTGACGTCCTGCTGTTTGATGCAGGTGTTACCATCACAGGTTCTGTAGTCTCTGACTTCACCTGCTGCTGCTGCTGCAGTGGATGCTTGTTTAGTGAATTACCAGGAAATAAACCCCCTGGATTAGGCAGGGCACTCATGAGGGGAATCTGCTTCCTGACAATCTGCTGAGTGGCAGACGGATTCATAGCGGCCTTTTTTATCATCCCATGAGGTGCTGAGGCAGCATTTATGGTTACAGCTTTCTGTGGTGGAGGATCTGTTTTGGGTTGGCTAATTTGAGATCCGACAATCAGTTTCATGATGTTCTTTCCATCGGCTCCAACACCAGGCGGTGCTTGATGGAAGTCACCAGTCTTACTGTAGAAAAAACACAGAAACATGTCAGTCAAGAACAGAAAAGATTAAAAGGAAAAAACAAATTTAGATTTGACATGAATTTATTTGCCAAATAATTTTTTCCCAAGTGAAAAAACGGTGTCTGTTATATATCCAATGTATTTAAAAACAATACAGGTATATATGTTAACTAGATGTGGTTGTCCACTCCTTAAAGGAATATTTAAAAAGTTTTGGAAAATTCACGTGTTTGTTTTCTTTTTAAGGGCGTGATGAGAATATTAATATCAAGAGGCCTTTTTTACAGCAGACATTTTGACTTGTTACAGTCGGGAAAGAACACCACAAATAATTAAATGAATGAGGTCAAACTTAATTTAGCTGCTGAACTTTCAGGTTCATGGTATTGTTAATGCCGGTTCACTGTCACGGCCTACTGGGACACTACAACAGAACAGAGCCATCAACAATTTTATTCGTAACACTTGTGTTTTACCTGCTATGACAAGTCGAAATGTCTGCTGTGAAAAGGGCGGAGCTCATGTCTGTGTGTTAGGTACAGAGCTCGGTTCAGGACGTGGTGACCCTCGCTTAGCATAAAGACTGGAAACAGGAGGAAACACTTTGTCCTAACTCCATCTCAGCTAAGTGTATTTTCAAAATGGTTCAATTGACTTTTGAAGCATTAACAGTTTAGTCAGTATAGTATTTTTGCTGTTAGTTCTGGTAACTACTGGTGTTATTATTTTATTATCATTCCCAATGCTTTAACAGGCATCTTGCCATAGGGTTCAACTACAATGCAAGATAAATGGGTTAGTGAGGTGAGTTTAGTTTAAAGCAAGAGTTTTCTTTTTCCAGAAAGGTGTCTATCTTTTAACATGGCTATGTTGCTATGGTACCCTATGCTGCTCACCTAACCTGTTCCAGAGAATAACAATTTCAGAGTTTCATCTTAAGAAGAAGGATCTCTTTGCAGAGAGGGAGTGTTTAGAGATGGAATAGATACACTGTGACAATATTATGAATGAGCGATACACATTCTGAGCTGTGGGATGGTGTCATTATGCAGGCAGGTTGAGCTGTATGTTAAAATGTCATCAAAAAAGGCCGTGCAGGTCCAGTAGTGAAACTGTACACATCACATTGATTTTTTTAAAAACAAAAACTTACATGCATTCAGTTTGTGATGCAGAAAAGCCCCAGCTGGTTGTGCCCATCCGGTCTGTTTCCTTCACAAGAGACATTTGTGTTTTCAGTCTCAAATCTTGTCTTGACTCAGATTTAAGTGGAATACACGACACCAACACTTTATCCTTCTCTGTATGAGTGACTGCTGCCGTATGAACGAATGCTGCTTGTTGAGACGAGTCAATGTAAGCATCTTCATCTTTCAGGACGATCACTTCATCTGACTCTCCTGGAGTGAGACTTCTGAGGGCTGGCCTTTTCCCAGGTGAAGCCAGCTCAAGGGATTGTTTGGATAAAGGTGTAATGGTTTCATTGAAATCAGAGCTTTTTCTTGCCGCTGTGGGTGAGGCGCTTTTTCTCATTTGAGATGGTCGGCTGCCATTTTCAGCCACAAAAAAACACTTTCCATTGCACTTGGCCATGGGGTCTTCCTGTTCTTGACCACTTTTTTCTCGACTCAAACCAGGAACTGGTTTTGAACAGTCGTCACCGTGCTTCTTAGCATTTTCTCTCTCTGCAACAACTCGAAGAATCTCTGAAATAACAGAAGATTTCACAGGATCAGGAGTTGGAGTTGTTGAGCTTTCCTCTTCTTCAATGACCCACTTGATGGGGCTGTTGGGCCTTTGTGAAACTTTTGGAATTAATTTTAAATGTGGTTTTGAACTTGGAGAGGTGTTGGCTGATGAAACAGAAATTTCTTTCTTGATACCCAGAAGTAGTTCAGATGCTGGGAATGTTGGGGCTTGTGCATCCGGGGGGAGCTGAAGGCTCTGTCCTCCAGGGACTGCTAGAGGTTGAGCTGTGACTTGGAGTTGACCTGAAAGTTTTCCCGACATCCTGCTGTTTGCTGCAGGTTGGCTTATTTGAGATCCGACAATCAGTTTCATGATGTTCTTTCCATCGGCTCCGACACCAGGCGTTGCCTGATGGAAGTCATCAGGCTTACTGTAGAAAAAACAGCACAGAAACATGTCAGTCAAGAACAGAAAAGATTCAAAGGTAAGAACAAAGTTAGATTTGACGTGAATTAATTTGGCAAATGATTTTCCAAAGTGTGACAAAAACTGTCTGTTATTTATCAAATGCATTTAAAAACAAGGTAATCAGAGATGGCAGATTCACCCCATTCATGTCTGTATAGTAATCAGTTAGAGTGCAGCGCCCTCTGTTGGCCAGATATAGTCATGTATTGACACTGTTCCATAATTAACAAAGATATGTTTATATTATAGTTTTCTGCCAATTCAAAGTGAAAAATATGAAAATATAATATCTCTGATAAACACCAACAGACTAATCCATATTCCATGTGGTGTTCAATTAGCTGCAATGTAGCAGTGTAATAAAAACCTCAGCAGGTCAGGAACAAGCAGACAAAAACAAAAAGGAAATGTTATGGTTTGAAGGAATTATACAGCATTTCATGTGCTCGTGTTGTTGATTGTTAATTGTGTTGTTAATGATAGTGTGTGTGGATAATGTAAATGTCATACAATCATTCACATGTAAGATTCTGTGTCAAAAATAAATTTGTACAACTAATTCATAACACAGTGATATTCTGTGGACTGCGGGTGTTGTACATTAATTATCTGATGTATATTGTAAATGGCATAACCGGATATAGTCAACTTTCATAAAACTCTACCTGTGAACTGAGTCCATTATTGTCATTGCAGATCACAACTCATGAATCGTGAAACTTGACTTGTAATGTTCCCATCCAGTCGCTGAGCGGCATGAAAACAGCAGTTTAAATTAATCTCACTCATCCTAAACTTCGTGTTTACATGAAAGACAAGGAAACTTGTGTAATTTCAAAGCACGTCACTTCGCCATCGCCATTCGTCACTAACACAAACAAACGTTTCAGTCGCATTTTATCTCGACATTTCCCGTCTCGTGCCCCTCAGGTCCCCTTCCGCTTCCTTCCGCTCGTCGCGTGAGCTACACCATACGTCGGTCTGTTTCATGGGATGTGTTAAATGAAGCACGTATATTTTCAGCTTTGCTTTGTGTCAGTGTTTTAACTACAGACTCTCTATTTAGGCTAAATGTATTGTATTTTTTCCCCACTGTCTGATACTATTTATTGACGCCGTACAAAACGGATACAGTCCTTTATATATATATCCGCTTGAACCACGTTCCGGTTCCGCTCTGCCCTTGACGAGACTCTGCCATGGCGTAATACCGCCCCCTACTGTGTGTCACTCACCATTATTTGTTTTTCTGAATTTAAAGTTGTTTAAAGTGATATTCGAGAGAATACATTTCACAATATCAAAACAACCAAGACAGCAACAGAAAATACAAAAAAGCAAAGAAAAAAAAGCAAACTACAAGGCAAAAAAACAAACATAAAAAATGATAACATCAAAACAAAAGTATTTCATCAGTAATTAAGGTAGTTAGGCCTTCCTAAATATTCATAAACATGTAGGGCTCTCTGAATTTTTCGTCTTCCATATTTGTTGTATAGTATTATTTTGTTTAGATACACAGAAAATGCATACTTTTCTTATCTTTCCCAAACTATATGTGTTACAGAAAGTACAAATACTTAAGTCCAAATAAAAAATGTGACGTAAGGATATGTTTCTTTCGTCATGGTTTTTGGTGGAATTGGAAAAGAAAGGGTCTGACCTTAACTATACATTACAGGTGTATTAATGGAACGTATTATTCCTCTTTAGGGGTGATGGGAAACAAGTGTGAGGAGTCCTTAAAAATGTATTGTTTATAAAAAATAAAAAAAAACTATGTCCATCTATGGCATGAAGGCTCTAATGAAAGAACTACAGAATAAATCAGCCTTAGATTGAAAGGATTATTGCTAGTAGTGATGATGCAAAAAAAAATCTTTTTAATATAAATGAAAGACATCTAATTACACATTTAATTCAAACTTGCAGACATGGCTCATACATGACAGGGTGAAGGTCAACAACACCTTTTTAGGTGAGGAGCAGTCGGGTGGGGGGCGTCATAGTAGAGTAATCTTCTGTTCCAATAGAAGTCATTTCTTATCTCAATGATGATATGTTGTCATAATACAGCCACAGTTATGTGTTCAGCAGTGTTGGGGCAGAAACCTGGACGAACCTGGACATTCACGCATACAGACATCTGTACTGTCTGCCTGATGGTAAAGGGGTAAAGAAGTTGTAGCCAGGTTGGGTCATGTCTCTGCTTTGGGGAACTGTGATCCAATGAGCTGTCTTCAAGATGCGCTGGGAGGTCTTCCTGTTGTCTGAGGTGCGACAGGGCACCATGCTGTGATGCAGTATGTGATGGCTGACCTGTAGAAATTGATGTGCATCTGTTTTGGTAGATGAGTCTTCTTCAGGAACCTCAGGAAGTGAAGCCTCTGCAGACCTTTCTTGGCCATCGCCTGCACCTTTATACCTCAAAAAGTATGTGCTGTATGCACCGTTGTATTCTGGGTAATAGAGCTTAAGTTTGGAAAAGCTTGTGACTGAAAGGTTGTCGGTTAGAGTTCAATTTATTAATCACTTTGAACTGTGTGATAATATCGGGGTTCATATAGTTATTCAAGAGTAAAATTTCAGCACCATTCAAGCACTTTTAAGGTTTCCCTTTTAATTCAACAAACTGTATTGTCACATCAGTAGCCATTTTTATGTGTAACATTCCCATTAGTGACTGTTGTATTTCATGCTACACTGGTCACAGTGGCAGCACTGGTTCCTCCGTCCCTCTGCCTCACTCACGGCCGCTGGGAGACTGCTTCACTGTTGACACACTTCATGGCCCCACAGAGCAACTGACAACAATGACCTTAGTTATTATGAACCAGACAAATTAACACAGTGACCAGTTCAATGTCAATCTGCACTTAGTCTATTTCTTTGGTTTTAATATTTCGATAGCATTAATGATAAAAATGTTTCCTCGTGTTTATTACTTCGGCCAAGGAGGTCTGTTTGTCTGTCAGTCTGATTAAGGAAAAACTATTGCCCAGATTTTCATTGAGTGTTGGGGATTTTGAGTCTTTTCACTGACTCAGATCACTGACTCTTGGACAGTACATTAAACTAATCTATTACAATTTTGAACTTGTTTTGTTCATTTTAACTAGTGCACTGGCTGAGCTGCCTGTCACGTGTCAAATGATCGACAGACACAGACCCGACGATGTGTTATGAGACGTGAACAAGTCAACTCGTTTCTGCTGCTCAGCCCACAGCCCTGAGGATCAGCCTCTACAGCTGTCACATGACAAATGATCGAGAGACTCAAACTTGAGGACGCATTGTTGAGTCGAGAACTAATCATTTCTGTTTCCCATCCTGACTTTGACGAGTGAAGTACTGCATGAAAATGAACAAATCACTCACTGAGACTACATTAGTCCGTGGGCATATAAAAGATTAGTTCAAAGTGAACAAAAAGTTCACGAACGACACTATTATTTTCATTACACTTGGTGTCAGGGTGTTAAGAACTAATTAATAACTAATGTTCACTTTTGTTAACATTGAGGGATAAAGCATTTGTACTGCAGAAATATCTGAAATAGTAGTTCTCGACCATGTTTAATGGCTCACCAGATCTGTTTCCTTTGCTTTTAGTTGTCAACATTGAAACATTGAAACACTCTGAACAATAAAATACAACATAGAACATAAAGGCTTAATTATACAGTCAATTTAAAGCTCATTCATCAGCATGTCTCGAATCAGATTGTAGAAATTGGAAAACAGATTTTATATCAGTGTTTTTTAGAAAGTTTTTTGTAATGTATTTCTGTGTTCTGTGTGTCTTTATTGTGTTGTCTCACTTTGCAGTGACGTTTTTTTTCTTGATGCTGAACATGTGATATAACATTTATGAGGCTCTTTTCTTCATTTGCTTTTTTTTCTTTCTATTTGCCGCGTGTCACACTCTGAGGGCCACTGCTGCAGGAAAGAGTAAATACAACTCATCAAAGAATAACTCAACAACTTGTCTGAAACAGTCTGCTGTGGAAGCTTTATCTAAACAGACCTTATAAACTGGTGTGTGCATCAATAATGGCCTTCATAAATGGATATCATGTTTGGGACTATGATGAATATCCTGTTACATGGTAGGAACACAGCAGAACGAGTTCATCCGCAGAGACAGCACGTTAAATCATCTGATATGAGTTCCAGATGAGATATGAGTGTGCAGGGAGGAAGCATTGGTGCTGTGGTCCTGCCCTCCTGCTGCTGGACTATAAGACCGTAGGCTTCCAGGAGTCCGTCCACACAGACAGGATGCACTCCTCATGCTGGCTGCCTGCCACATCACAGACACTGAAGGTAAGAGTTTGTTTGATTTCCCTAAACTGGGACTGCTTTGCACCGTTGTAACTGATATTCTTTGCGTCTTCTCTGCAAACTGTTTCTGTTCTTGTTCCTGCAAGTCCTTAGAAAGAAGCTGATTTGTACTTTAAAAAGTTTAACTCTAGTCATTCGTAGCAAGACTGTCATCTGGTTCTGATAAGAGGCAAAGTGGAGAAAGAATTGATTTGTGTTAATTAGTCTGAGTGCAGTCAGCTGAATGTGCAAAAATGTTAAATTATAGATGAATATACAATCCAGCAATGTTTTCATCAATAAATGAACAATGGATGAATATGTTTTTGGATTTAAGTGGAGCGGTTCTTTCAACATTCTTCCCCTGAAAATGAAGAAATGCTTTTGAATGTACAAAAGGTTACCCATACTTTGCTGAAAACTAATAACAAATAATAATTCCTTCCAGGAAGCTTTGCATGGAGTTATACGCACATTGTGAAACCATAAATACAGCATTACTTTGTGTTAGACAAAACAAGCAATTCAAGGACCTAATTTTTGCCTTGAGAACTGCTGATAGCTTATAACAAGATGAGTCCAGGTCTGAACCACCTGCTGTCACATGAAAGGCTAACAGAAAATGAATTAGAGAAGCAACTTTCAAACCATAAAACCAATCAGCTTTATTTTCCTCTCCAGAACTTTCATGCTGTCTTTGACATCAACAATTGTTGAAATGATTTATCATGGGCAAATAATTGGTGGAAAACTGTGATATATTTATCTTATTTTCTTAAATAAGATAATTTTAGATGATATCTACTATTTAAATAAATATAAATAAAACCACCAATAAAAAAATCAGTAAATGTATTTACAGTGTACCAATTTAGTATTCCCTTATGTTCTACTATTTACTTCTTCAAAGTGAAATTACTTGTGGATCATCAGACAATGGCTGGATGTACAATTTTAATTATTTATTGCAGCTGTTGTAGTTATTGCCAACATTGTAACATTAACAGCTTAGTTAGCTAGCTAGTTAGCTAGCTAGCCAAATGTGAACATTCAACTCGTTAACTGTTTAACTGAACTGAAACTCATCAGTGGTTTTGACTCCTGCCAGTGTTTGCTGAGCCCAAAAATATAATATTTTCATATTTCTTCATCACTTCTACTGTTTGATTCACAGCAACATTTCTTTAAATTATTTTGTCAGTTAGCCACTTGCATGTGTGTGTGTTTTAGCTAGCTCTTTGTGTTCATTCATTCTCATCTTCCTTTTCTTGTTTGTTGTACACTTTAGAGAAGCTAGCTCACACTGAAAATCATGCTGTCATGTGTAATGTTAAAGGTTAAAGGGTGATGGTGTGTATGAACTATGACAGCTGAAGTGTACATGAGTGTATAATGACAGTCACTACTGTGACCATTTATTTAAACAGTTTGGTTTTGTGTCTGTGATTCTGTTTAGTGTACTGAGTACGCCTCCTAGTGTTCAACATAGGAAATGTATGTCATCGCAGATAGAAATACTCTCACTCTTTCATTTCACTTCCATTAAGGTGGTGTAGAAAAATAACAATTACTCAAATTCACAATGTGCTTCATGAGAAGAGCTAGTTAGCCTGTTAGCTAATTTGTTAACTCCATAAAAGGGCTGAACATTTCCTGCCCCCTTGCTTTACGTGTCGTGGTTCGTTCATATACCTCAACCTAAACAAGGTGGCCGTATAGTCGCTTTAGCCGAGTACAGGTAGATATTTAAGTTTTAAACTGACCTTCTAGGTCACAAGGGCACCAAGATTACATGAATTTCTGTGTTTGATCATGAGTTCAGACAGAGAACTCAGCAGTCAATTTGTATATTTTAGGCTTTGTGTTTTAGTAGTATATTAAAAGTTTGAATTCTTGTCCTCAGGTCTTGTGTGTTCGGATTGGTATGTTGTACTCCACCATGTGTCTGGCGGACTGGCCGATGTCCTCAGAAGCAGCCAGACTCCGCTGTGGATCTGATCTCCTCAGTGACCTCATATTTGTGTGTGGGGATCGTGGAATTTATTTAGGTAAGTCAGAATAATCAGAATAAACAAGCACACATGCAGAAACTAGAAGATGCAACCTTTTTAATTAAGCCTCATTCTGTCCTAAGCTTGAATTCTAACTAAACCTACCCAGGCAGGTGTGTTACAACAGGGCCATAATCAAACTCATAAACTTTGTGTTTGTATACATATAATGACCGTTCATATTTACGGGGTACACAGCATCCCAACTTAAGATAAGAACAGATAATGGGAGTGAATGCTATTAAGGTTATTCTACCCTGTGAGTTAACAGAGGTGTATAACACAGATATGGTCATGGCCATCATGTCCATATGAAAACAATGCAGTAACTCTAAGCAAGTTATCAGCTGCAAAACAACAAAAGGCATCCTGTTCATTTATTCACATAAAGACAAGCCACAGCCCTGCTCCTCTGCACTGAACCTCTCAGCAGCAAACTCAGTGTTAATGGGCAGCGTTCATCAGCTCACACATCTATGAGCTGAACAGCATGGTTTGGATGGAGACAGACCACCTTATTCTGTCAGGCTTGTTGCAGCATTTAAATTGAATAGTTAATTATTATAATAATATAATCTCTCTCGCTGCACACAGATTATTTACCCACAGGCCCTTTCACCTGATTACTTTTACTCTGTTATAACCAAGGTCACTCTCTCCTTATGCTATCAGAGTGGTGGCAAGCCACCAAAATGGCAGTGTGCTCACCAGAACACTGTGCCTCAGTGTGTGATAGCCTGCTGTTATCTGAAAGCAGCACAGTTTGTACACTAATAACAAAGAAAGTTGTAGACAGGGAGAAACAGCAGCAGAAGAGGAGCAGAGCCTCTCAAACTAAGGTCACTTACATAATATCACTGGACAAATAGACAATGCACAAACGCCTATATACTTTGCATAGCATTTTGTTCTATCGTGCAGATTTGACACACTGTTAACAAGATGTACCATAATGTTTTGCAGGTATAAGGTTAACCAGTTAGCATGCAAAATAGAGGCTGATGGGAATATCATTAGTTTTGCAGCTAGTTGCTCATGAATCAAAGTATGATCCAAATACAACTCATGTCCTGATGCTGGAACTGCAGAAAAACTGGAGGATAGTCACAGTGAGCAATGACAGGAACATGGATGTTTGCACTATATGTCATGGCAAAGGATTTAAAAAACCTTTTGAATGAACCTTTACTTAGAGAATGCAAAGGCCGGATTGTCATTAAATTTGCTGAACACATTCATGTTCTGTACAGAAGCACATGAAGTGGGTCCTTTTCATCTTTACATTGGGTGTAATAACTATTATAATCTGTGGAGAGGAAAAACTTTGCACAAGTCAGAAAGTTTCATTTGTCTGTTTTAACTGCAGTCGACCTGGTTATTTTTTTAAAGAAGAGATACAAATCTCATGTTGAACCACTTGTCTCTCTGCAGGTAAAGGTACGTGGTCTGGTTATGGTGCGAGGCCTAGAGGGAAGGGGATAGTGGACCAGTGCTGTCGACCAGCTGGCTGTGAACTTCAGCATCTGGAGATGTACTGCGCCAAACCAAAGAGCCAGCAGCACACCACAGCTCTCCCAGCCACAAGCACAGCACCTCATACCACTACACAGCTACACATGGTATGACCTCAATTGCTTGAGAACGACACTTCAGTCTTATCCTTTGGACCGGTAGCTGGATAAAATAGTCTGAACAGAGGCAAGGATTACAACCCTCCACCCATATAAAGCACCTTTAATCACATGACCAAAGCCCCATACTTTATGATGACACTCCAGGGCTGGTTTAGAACAATAAGATGTTTGACAGCTAGTATGTAAACCATGAGCTAAAATACAAAATACATGACAACTTTGCCCTCCTATTAGCATAGGGCAACAACCACCACAAGACACAAAAAGCTTATTACAAAAATATATGAAAAACACAAGGTGGAAATCAATCAAAGTGAGAGAATGGTGACTTCAATACCTGAAGCAAAACCAAACATACACTGTTGCAGAGTTGCTATCTGCGGTAAATCCTAACACACATGTTTACCTGCTCCAGCCAAGCTGCATGTCCTTGAGTTAACTCCTTATCTCCTTGTCTTACAGGCACAGCAGTTCCAAGCAGTATTTCAGAAAAGACTTTCCGAGCACCTGGGAGCTCCCAACAGCACAAAGAGGGAAGCTTATAGAAGGAAAACGCAGCCTTCACTTCGAAGGAAAAGCAAAGTTTCTTCATCGCGCAGGAGGACTAAAACAAGAAACACAACCAGTAGGGCTCCTTCAACCTCTGGGAGTCCCCTTGAGAGAATGGTGACAATTGGTTCATGACCTTGATGTCTTAAAAGCCCAGTATTTATTGTTACAGGATTGGACCCAGCAAGTTTGAAGGACTGATTCTGACTATAATAATACCAACTTCTCTACTAAGTAGGGACCACAGACTGATTTGGAGACAAGCAAAGAGTCACCAGGTGACAAAACACAACCGGACTGGAGGTCATCTCCAGGAACAAACAGCTGAAGTCCTGATTCCAGCTCTGGGCCAGCTGCTTGAGTGCTAGTCTTTGGAAGCTTATCTTTCATTTGTCTGTCTGTTCAAGTGTCATTGGATGTATTATGCACTCTTTTTTAATGTCACTTTCAAGTGTCTTTAGCTTCAGACTATAGACTATAACAGCAATGTCTATCCCAGTCTATCAATCTGGTCATGTTCAACCAATGATAGACTTGGGCTTCTTGGGAATGGTGTTTGTTAAAGGCTGCTCAATTAGAGACGACAATATGACATTGTACCACCTGACACACTATTATTAGAATAATTTTCCTAATTTCAAATGCAAGTGTGATTGTGTTTGAGGTTTTGTTACTCTTGCATCCGAACTTGGAAGGGACTCTATTATGGTTTTTCCACTGCAGACACTTGTGTTATTTTAACAGAGTTAACCATGACACCAATGTATTATTTATGACATATATGTGAGATGGGTGGAATGCAGTGCAAAACATCTGTTCACATTTTACATTTTTTAAAATTGCACTTTTGACTGAAATACAGAATGTAGCTTTACTGTGTGTTTTAGTACAGACCTAAATGTGTTTACTGATTGAAAGGGTCTGATCGAATCTGTCAGTTGTACTGATTTTTATGTTTTCTGTCTGAGATTATATGTATATTATTTTTTGTTACATGTAAAAGCTGTTTACTGCATTTATTATTTATTTCACTATGATAACCTGATACTTCAATAAATATTGAAACCTTATAATGCTGAGAAAACTTGTCATTAAGGTCTGCTATTCTCCCTCTGGTGATGTTCCACTTAGCTTGTTTGAATTTCATAACATAGCTATAGGCTATCATGTTGGAAGTGTGGTCACATGCTAACAGCTGATTGTATGTGAGGATAAATGGTAATCCTTGTCTCGGTTCAAAGATGTTCTCTGGCGTCAGATGTGAGTGTCTAGTTGTCCACCAGCCTTTGACCTTTAAACTCTTCCCAGCCAATGCTGTGAACTTAAAAATAAAAAATAGCTAATAAAAGTATTTAATGCACAGCCAGCATTAACCAGATAACCACCAGAGTCAATGTGCTTCACAAAGTGTCAGTGCTGAATAATTTGTCTGTCCACAAACATGAAATATATCTGACATATTATGGATGTTGAGTTGGTTTGAAGTAGTGAGCCTTACTCTAATGATTAATGAAAAAACGTAATCACATTATTGCATCACGTTGCTAAGCAACAAGACATTCAGTACAGTAAGTGCATTGACCAGGTAGCAAAGAAAACATGAAAGATGATGATCCTGGCTAATGTTTAATAACATTAATAACAAAAATGGAGATACAATGTCTATTTCTGCCAGTCAAACCCACAGACTTTACTTTGTCAGGAAGGTGTTTCTGGCCTTTCTAGTCCACAACATAGTAACAGCTGCTCACAATCGGCTTGATATGGCAGGAAGGGAGAGCTTTCTCCTTGTGGCTGCTTGCGTCACAGCCAGATAGCGATATTTACTCCCATGTGTTCCCACGTGGAGGTGTTCTAATAAAGCCCCCACTCTCATTTGATTCTCATGGCCATGAATAGTCTGTTGTTTGCTGCCCAAATGGGTAAATGTTAGACTGATACTATTTTGTATTCAACTTTGTCAGAAATTGTTGATTTACACTTTGTGCAGCAACATTTTCATCTTCTTCCATCAGCAGACCTTAACCTTTTGTTATCAAATGAAAATGTAATTAATGAGTGAATGAATACAGACATTTTAAGTTTATTCAACATTTGGATGTAACATGCGTCATGATGGCTTTTATGGAACAAGTAAATAACTTACTGCTGTGGTCACAACAACACAGAAAAACATTTGACCACAGGGTCATTTGTTTATTTATGTTACCTGCATGAGACAAGCCAGTGTGGATTCCAAAAACTTTTCTTTCTGCCATTTCCTTTAGTTATCAACTGACATAAAAAAAACACCATGGTAGGGATTCATGCCATCATCCAGGGACTCACAAAGCCCAAACTGCACCTGAATGACTGCTGCTACCACTGTGGTGTAAACCCAGAATAAACAGATATGCGGTTGTTTGATGTCAATAAAAGGATAAAAACGATGCTGAAATAACTAAAACATGATGCAGATTTCTACAAAAAAAGTCTGAATGCATGCTTTGTCAGGTCAGTCTGCAAAACTGGGGCGGCTGAGGTCAGCACTGATCAGAAGGTCTGCGGTTCGTTTGACCCTGACCATGGCAGCCTACATGTCAAAGTATCCTTGGGCAAGATACAGATAATTGCTGCATTCATCTGTGTATGAATGAATTCCTGATGGTGGCAGGTGGCACCGTGTAGGGTAGCCTCGGCCACCAGTATGAATGTGTGTGTGAAAGGGTGAATGAGTGCAGTCTGTAGTGTAAAGAGCTTTTAGTAGTCACAAGACTAGAAAAGCGCGATATAAGTGCAGTCCATTTACCATTTAACATTCAAAGTACCTTTAAAATTGTAAAAATGTTTCTGAATGTTTCTGAATCGATATCGGTGATTGGAGGTCGGATTGATCAGGGCTATGCTATGGAGGATATGCTAACAGCTGCAGTGTCAAGTAAATTTCAAATTAGAGGAGAGCATGCAGCCTGAAATCCTTGAAATTGCTTATATTTTCATGTTGTAATTTCAAGGTTTGAAAATGGATAAAGTGCTTGTAAATGCATGCAATTTTTACAGTATTTTCGTCTCAACAACAACGCGCAGCGGTTGTGACAGAGAGAGCAGGGGAGGATTGTAAACACGCAGCTATGTAGACACAGAAATGACATGCTATTATGTAAATAAGATGAATTCATAAACATTAGTTTGTCTAATAAAAGGACAGGGCGCTTTGATTCAGACTAACCAAACAGACCTGGGTTGTGAAAGCGTCCTAAAACATACCATTTGCAACCGTTGTATGGTACGGGAAAAGCTTGAGTCCTGACATTTCCCTGCAAGTCAGCTGCCGGTCCTTGCACATGCTGCCCTTTGAAAAAGGGACTGCAGACCTCCAGTGGAGGATTGTGGACAGGGCAATAGCTACACACAGATACAGAATGCACCTTGATCTGGAGCTAGGAGAGGAGTGTTTTTTTATTGAAACCATTGTACATTTATTTGTGGGGTTAGGGTTAGGGTTAGTTGGCCATCTTATTGACATGCAGGAACAGGACTCAGGGAGCCAGCAGTGTGGAGCTGGTGCCAAACTGGAGGGGCTGCTTAAGGCCAGACTGAGGGTGGAACACTCCTACTATCAGATGATGGACAATTTGCATGTTCAGCCATACAGACATATCTGTTGTTTTATATTAGTTATATGAGCCATTTCAAATCATTTTCCCTGTCTTACAATCATCATTAACTTAATAGAATGGAAGTACTAAACATAAATCTGGATTGAAAAATGGAGTGATCATTTATATTTAAGAGGTTTTCATCCGCTTATCCAGGGCCGGGTCGCGGCCAAGCAAAGTATTTCAGACTTCACTCTCCCCAGCTACAACGTCCAGCTCCTCCTGGGAGACCCCAAAGGCGTTCCCTGGCCATGCAGAGATATTATCCCTCCACCATGATTTTGGTCTTCTGCCAAATCTACTGAGGCTATTCACTATCACTGCAGCTTGATATTATTGCTATAGCTTGTTTAGTTTTTGCTCAAATATGCAAGCAAGTGGTCTGGAAACACATCTTAGACCGGGTCCAATGACTTCTGGTTGGCAGTACACGTACCTGTTTCTAGTTTTGCTATGTATTGTAACAATGGCAAATGAGATACATGGACGGTGCATAGCCAAGCACTAGCCTATAGCCTAGCCTAGATGACTGTAAATGTATTGTTTTTCTTCATAGAGTTAGATAGATTGAAAGACAAATGATGAACAGTGTGCTAGTTTTTTTCTCAGTGAAAGAACGAGAAACAGGTGTATTGTGGGTGATGGCATTATGTTAACAGTCACAAATCAATGAAGAAGTCAAACAAACACCACAGTCTGAGTTTTGTTCCTTTTGTTTGAGTTCTTGTTCTTCATCTATATACTATAGTGTGAAAATGAATCAATCCATGTCCATATGTGTGAGAGTTAGTAGTATTTCAATGTATTTATTAGCAGCAACAGATCCAAAAACAAAGAATCTTACATACACATAAACACACATTTCTTTACTGTATCTTGCTTAAATACACGGGGTGTAAAACCAGGGAAAATGGCTCTGATGTCCATAAAACCAGAGCAGAGAGCAATGGAAGAGGGAGTCTGGTGACAGATTAGTAAATTGGTGAAAGTAAGCTGTGTACACAGAATAGTTGTGTAGTGACCTTGCAGGACTATGGAGGGGATTGATGGGGAGTTTGTGGGGGGAAGGAGTTGCCCCAGTTCAGCTTGATAAGCTGGTTTCGGGATTAGGAGTGGGAGTGGGAGCCAACAAGTGAGCAGTTTGCGGAAAAAGCCAGAGAAGAGACGCTGCTACTGATAGGATAGATAGGATAAGTCAGCTTATTAGAAGTTTTAAGATAAATTTGACTGGAGGAGAGGAGCATTTTAAGGCAACATTCCTTTGTTAAGCTTCAGGTCATAAAAGTCAATGGTTTATGTTGTGTCAAATTTTAGGGGACCAAGCCTGGGGCCAGATAAAGGCACTAGTTCTCATGTTACACCAACATATTTAGTCATTCTTTCCCCAAAAAACTTAAACTAGTGAGATATAAAAAAAAAAATTCACCCTGCTCAGAGTTGTCATGGATGTGGACCTTTACTTTTGAGAGTAGAGATGTTTTTTGAACCAGGCTGTAAATAAGTGTTTTTATACTGTGAAGTTGGACATTTTTACATGAGGGTCAATCTAATTTGCTCCCTTCTGCAGCCTGCCCCTAGCGGCCAGTCAATGAATTGCAGTTTTTGGCACTTTGGCATAGGCTTCACTGCTCCGTGACGGAGGTTGCCGCCTGGTTAAAACACATGAGGGACAGGTGAAGTTTCTTATTTTATTATTAATCCGAGAGAACATAGAGCTGAGGCAACATAGACACGCTCCCACCTCATCCACAGCATGTTTTCACCAGTGATTTCTGGAGTGTTTCCTCAGCCTTGTTATTGAAGATTCAGATCACAGAACACGTCTATGCATTATACTTCAGAGCAATTTCAAACAATACATTTTGCCGCTTAATTTGGAGCACTTGTACTGATTAGGTATTAAGATAAAAGATAATGTGACAGAAAATATCTCATGGAGTGAAAAAAACAATCTCCAGTGATGTAAAATGACCTCAGAGTGCAGAAAAAGAGCTGTGTAACTGTAGCTGGCTGATGGCATCTGATATTTGAACTTCAACAAACATTATGCAACAGACTTATCTTCTTTTTTTTTATAATAGAGACATCAACATGCAACACTAATATACTGTATGTGGGACAAGGACTGATTAGTTCTTGTCTGTGACCTGTTTCTCTAACGTGTCCAGACTGTGTGGCTCTGAGTGACGTACTGATTCAATCTGTCTATTATCATATATGACTGAACAGGATGAGTGACACATCAGTCTGAAGAGATATAACACATTATCATAATCATATTATTTGGATTTGGATGGATGTCCCCATATGCTGTACCTCCATATAGGTTACCTTCACAATCTGTTTGAAAATATGTTAATGATCCTGTTTTCTATATCAGTACATTCTATATGATCTTTTCCAACAGAGGTTTTTGTCAATCACATCAAAAGCCTCAACCACTGAAGTTGCCTTTTCTAATTGGTCAACATAATGATTTTGTGCCATTTTGTCTGCCCTGACAAGAGGAATGTATACAGTTAACAGCAGCCTGCATACCAGACAGTGATTTTTTTCTGCAGGGATTTGTTGAGGCATTCCAGCTCTGCTGCTACTGCAGAAGTGAGTATAAGGCCGAACAATATTTTGCCCTTCCTAAAGTTTTCAAAAAAGCAGCTAGCAGTACCATTAGCCCTCTCCTCTAAGCTGCTGCTGAACACAGTCATATTGACCAAGCACAGCCCTGATGGCTGGACAGCACAGAGTTGCTCTTTTTCATGAAGCAATGCCTCTTTCCTGTTGTTTTCCACATGAGCTGGTTTAGACTGATGCACACTCACTGTGACAGAGTTATAGTGGTTATGTTCATGAGCTGAGATTTTTTTTTTTCAGTTTCTGAAGCTTGTATTTGAATGCAGCTTCATCTCTTTTGACAAAAGAGGAACACAACAAAAGCACCAGATCCCTTTGACTGATGAACTGCAATGCAGCCATGGAGAATCCTGAAACCAGAGTCAGTCTCTCACTTAGGGATGTCTTGATATGAGATATTGATATCCTGATTATTATGGCAGGAAGAACCACACTATTTCCAGGCTGGTAAAGAAGTTGTCTGCAAATATACCTGTGGTGGTTGGGGAAGACAAGGTGCTGGCCAGGATGGAGAAAACCTAACTGCTGGTACCCATCGCTTTTTTTTCATCCATCAAGGGGATAACGTGGGTTTCCAGCATGGTCTTACCGGTACAGCACCATGTCATGGATGAAGCCATCATTAGAAGCCCATTTATCAGGCTTGCTTTTGATTTATTGCCTGAGGTTGCCAGCTGTCTTGCATTTGTAGGCAACCATGGCCTCATCGATGGACTGCTTGGTGGTCTCTGGCTCCCTTCTGAAGGCAGCAGTCAGGAGGAAGAGGAGGAACAGTGGTCAGATCTTAAAAAACGGTTGATGGTGCCAGGGATCAGTGTATTGTCACTAAAGTGCACAAGCCTCCTCATCAGCCTGAACCTCTTGACATCACTGTTGCTACCTGAGGGACCCTGGTCTCTGTTGCCCAATAGCCCTCAATGGAGGGCAGTTCAGCAATCCCCATGTAGATGAGGATGGCTACAAAATTCAGCATCTCATCCTCAGTGGTGGTGAAGGTGGTGTTGATGCACTTCTGTGTTGCATACAGGTCGGTTTGATAGGCTATATGCCTGATCACTTGTGGGCTAAAGTACTTCCTGAAATATTGCAACAGCATCTCAATTAAGTCAGGGGGAGAGTGCCGGTATAGAGGTAGGGCTGGGTGGTCCAGGTCAACCTTCTCCCAGGTGGTTAGCCGGGTTGCTTGCTTCCTTTTCGGGGCGGTCTGCCTCTTTCCATAAAAGAGCTTAGCTGACAGCTGTAAAAGAAAACATTTTGAGTAATTGGTGAATGGAACACAAGAACAGTGTTATATCCACAGAAAACAAAGAATATTGACATATAAATAGTAAATATATATTATGATCCTCTGTGTTTGTCCCGTCAAATTAAAGCTAATAAATATTTAAAACGTAAAATCAACTACAGCCAAAAAGCCTCTACAGTCAGATTCA
>CAFUXE010000299.1:12185-61223 GCA_903364295.1 Serranus cabrilla | reverse complement strand
TCTGTCCGTCCGTCTGTCTGTCTGTCCGTCTGTCTGCCCGTCCGTCCGTCCGTCCGTCTGTCTATCTTTTTATATTGTGTATTATGTCATTTTCAGCTATACAACAGCTATAATCTACAAAGCCCTTTCCAAAATACAAATATACAGTAATTATCACATACTACTTACAGACACATAGTTTCCAAGGCAGAAGTGTGTCAGAAAAATGTTGAGCATCGACTTGCATCAAGCAGTGTCTGTCCTGCCTGTCTGTGCTCAACAGAACCAAATGCTTGGCTGAGGAATGTGTGTGACTGCAGAATGACCTGTGACCAGCCGGTGGCAGCACAGAACCTACACTAATGCAGACAGATCAACTGTCTTTAACATGTTAACTTTAGCTAACTTTTTAAAACAACTTTTACGTTATTTAAATGATTTACTCATCTTAAAGGTGGCACTCATGGACTGTCCTCTGCAACACGTGCCTGTGCACATTGTACTGTGCAGTATGATTGTACTTGATTAAAGGGGAAAAAATGAAGGAATCCATTGGACCAATGGCCACTGCTGTTACACAACTGTCTAGAAGTGTATCTATTCCGGCTCAGATTAGATATTGTATCTTTCTCTTTGCTTTCTTTTTGAGTGAATGTTTTTGAATGCACATGCTGTCTATTTAATGTTACATAACAGTGAAAGCTGCTAATCTCTTCTATGCAACCTTGACTAGTTACTGGTAATTCTGGTTATAGTTATTAACAATTGAGTTTCAAATGGATAGTTTAGTTAAATTTACTGAGAATAATTGATCTTTTCTCTGTTTTACAGGTGCCCAGCGATTATTTAGTGTGATAATGAAAAACTCAGATTATTATTTTGTTTAATAATTATTAATGTATTACTTCTGAAAGCCATTTCAACACCTCTTTATGATGTTGCACCAATGTTAATTCTGCTGTGTCAGTGTGATACCCACAGCATATTTTGGCCACACCCCATTCCCTAAGATTAGTGTGGGTGAGACAGAAAATGTGTTGCTAAATTGTTACACAAGAAGTGCACAAATTACATTTCTTTATGTGTTTTTTAGCAGTTTCAAAACACTTAGCAGGGCCGGCATGCTTTGCTGTCCTACAGATGGCTCTAGAATTAACAGATGCCAATACGGTGTTTGTGTAACAGCCAACATGTATAAGGCTTTGCTGACCTCGGATGGAGTGTCTTTGCTGTTGACCATGGCTGACAGCTCCATGTACATTTCTGCAAATCCTGCTTTAGCCGCTTAATGTGATTCTGGAAACAACACAAATAATAATTTAAAAACAATAAAGTATTTATTACAAAAACATCTTTACTTTTTGAAGAGCAGAGTTAGAGCTATCAGTCAGTCGTATATGACAGCATGGAAAGATAGGACCTGCAGCTGGAGATGAAAGATCAAGATATAGAATGGGCAGAACATTTTATGATTAAAATATTCACAGAGTAAATGGCTCTATGTTTACAACAAATAGGCACTTTGTATTTTACTTACTACCGGTTGCCATTAATGGCAGCTTTGCCCTCATTTCTGCCGTTTGTGGTAGGAAGTTGGTGCTGGGGACTCTTTACTGGTGGATAACAGCTGCCTGGTGTTTGCAGGCCCTGCCAAATATGCTAAACTAATGACATGTTTAGCAGCAGTAGCAGGACCACTGCTATCAATGGGACAGGTGCACATCCCCAGGTGACACTTTTGATCTAAAAGTGGCTGTCAATCTATGTGGAAAAGTTACAGCAAAGGGAAAAAAACATTTGTATTAATTCACTGAAGTGTTTCTTTCACTTTCAACCTTGCAAGAGGAATTTATTCACATTTATTAAATAAAAAAGATTCTAACAGCATCAATGTTTGCCTGATCTAAAGGCTCATAAGGAGCTGTGCATACAGTGCTGGATATTCCTGTGCACCAGCCCCAGATGGGAGAGCTGCCAAAATAATCCCCAGAAGTAACATCACACTTCCTGCCCCCACCAAGGTTGTGGATCTGAGACGATGGGTCAGGTGTAAGATAGCTTCCACACTGACAGACGTGTAGGCATAAAGTGGGGGTCCAAGAGCAGCCTGAGATAGGTCATCCATCTGCTGGGTCAGTTGTACGGCGCTCTTGGTGGGATTGATAGAAAAACCCAGCTGTGTAATCATGCTGGATGATTATGCTGTGTGAGCTTCTGCTTCCTGCCTGGACACAGCGAGAATCAGACAGCAATTAATGTAAATCAGAATTCTTATGCGTTTCTCCTTGAGTGGAGCCAGGGTGTAAATTCATGTCTGAATGGTAGACGCCAGCTCTGATATCCCACGATAAAGAACAGGTAGTTCCTGTGACGGGGCAGGGTTGGGCGTGGAAGTTATCGGTCATATCTTTGGCTGTCATCCAGTTGCGTGGTTCGATGTTCTTCAGGAGATGTCTGACAGTCAACATGTGCAACAATGTAATTGTTTCTGATGGACAAATCCAATATAAGTCTCACACCCCTTGATTTCTTGGGCACCAGGAAATACAGGGACAATAAAAACTTTGTCACCTCTGTCTTCAAATCCACCCTCTCGATGGGGATGGATGGTGGGGTCTGAACAATTCCACTGAAAGGAGGAGGCTGCTAATTGGAGTGAATGGCCCCACCCTATGTCCTGTGCAGCTGGATGAGGAGAGGGCAGGGAGACCTATAGCAGGCCAGCCCTTTCTTTCCAACCCTCCTGACTTGAAAGAGAGCAGATTGGGCCCGATAGAAAGGGCTGTGAAGTGACTGGCATCATCAACGATAGTCTTGTCCTGAGGCAAGCCAATACATAGAAGACAGCAAAGATGTTATCATTTTGGGGCTAGGTGAAGCTAGCATAATTAGCTCAGACACGCTGTGCATACTCAGTAAAAATAAATCTTATCTGAGGCAATGTCAGAGCTGTAGTTTTATCCTCCCTCTGAGCCTTCAAGTCAGTGGAAACAGCATATCTCCAATTTACGTAATATGAAATCACTGTTAGCTGCCTGAACAGAGGGACTTATACACACTGTGGAGGAAGTGGAAGCAGAGGAGGAGCATTCTGCCACACATGTGGGAGGAAGGTGGAGCACTTCACATAGCTAATGCTACTAACCAACCCAACATGGCTAATAGCTCTAGCATGTGAGTCAACCTGTGCATCAGAATATTTACTCCTGGAACAAACAATCTGTAAAATGTAAAGCCTGTATTCAGAAATATGGAGACTTCTGGTGGTGCTGCATGAACAGGTGAAGAGGAGACAACTGAGAACTGGCAGTGGTCATTTAGAGAGGGATCCAGTGACGGGCCACTGCCAGTTTAATGACAGCTGCTGCTGCTGCTGTGGCTGCAGGTGAGGGGGAGACTGCTGGGGATGGAGATGGAAGATGGGAGCACAAAAAGTTAATAGAGACACAGCCTGCTGCCTGTATCCCAGACACAAGACGCCTGAGTTGACTGCAACCTAGATAACACAGGACTTGCTTAGAGAAGACGTTCTAACCACCAGATGGTAATCCAGGAGACGAGAAATGCATGCATTGGGGTTTTGACCTAGACATTGCTGACATTAACTCCAAAATGTCAGAAATATATAAGTTGTGTTGCATCATCAACTTCTATTTACCTCAACTCCCCTCTACTAAACTCCTAAACAGAAAAAGAACAGTTGAACATTAAGAGGAACCAATACGTCTTTGGGGATATGCTGTATGAAGTCTCTCACTGACAGTCATCAAGCCTGTTCTTCCCTCTCCAATCTTTATTGAAAAAATTATGTACAATCCAGAAAGAAGCTCAAAGATGTACTTTGACTGAATCGTACCAGCATATTACAAGCTGGCTGCAGATCAATGATAATCAATTATTCCACTTATTCTTTTTCATTGTGAGTTTTTCTTTGACCGGTAACAGAAGAAGACTAAGTGCTAGTAGAGCACAATATCAATCATTATCCAATTCCAAAACAGGTTTCACTGCACAATACACACAGACACAAGTACACACCCACACTGTATCACCAGTTAACACTTAAAGAGGAAATCCCAGCCTGAGACTGAAGTCCGTCAACCGCACACTTCAACAAGTGCACTTCCTCATACGTGCACTTGCTGCTCCGCCGTCACTCCTAACAGTTGTGTGCACTGCCTGCATATGCTGTGGAAGAGAACTTAATACACTTGTATTGGTTGATAAAAGAATCAAATCAAAGGTATGACAAAGTTCTAAAATTAGAGCTGGATCCAGTGGATACATTACTACTTTCATCTGCTCAGCAAAGACAAATGGACGATACGTCACAGCAAGCACAGGTGGTGAGTATGCTCCCTCTATAAATCATAGTCATTGTGTGTTCACTTGTTTGAATAGACTCAGCCGTAAACTGCTCATTTTACATGTGACTGATCAGTATCTGAAAAAGATCATACGCTGCACTCCGTGCAGTCAATGGCAGTTAGTATAACAGGGTGAAAGGTAAATACATTAGACATCAGAGACACTAATATTTCCTGTGAATATCACATGACAGGAGGAATAGAGATTGAAACAACTTCACTTTTACTTCCTGTGGTTAGAGTTACAAGTGCACACAATTCTCATGTGGAGTGTGTGTTTGTGTGTGATCTTTCATTGGAGTGCAAAGCAAAATCTGTCATAGAATTCTCAGTAGTTGGCAGCATTTCACCATTTACATCATATAAGCTAAATAAATAGATCAAAAAGAAGAAGCACAGTGCTATCATACTATCAGGGTGTATTTGTTTCCACAGAGCGGTATATTTCCTGTTTCCTGGTATTATAACATACTGGCATCAGGCAGAAGTGTAATGGTAACTGGTGGACAGACTGCACTAGTATTACCAGTATTACCTGTTATAGCACTACAGACGCTCATTCACCCATTCACACACGGATTCAAACTGGTGACCTGAATGGTGCCACCTGCCACTATGAGAAATTAATTCAAACTGATGAACACAGCATTTGGAGCACTCCTTCAACATGTGGTCCACCATGGTCAGGGATCGAACACCGACCTTCTGATCAGTGGGCGCCCGAGCCACAGCCTCTGACCCATTCCGTACCGAGATTTGGAACTGCAACCTTCTTCATGTTGTTCTGTTAAGATACAGACACTTGATCATATTTTAAACATTTATATTAAAAACAAGTTGAAATTCAGACTAGTGTGAAATATCTTCATAATTTGGAGGTTATATGAAGTATTTATCAGGTGAATTTAGGTGATTAATTTGTCATTGATAATAATCCTTTGATATAAGAAACATTACAAAAGCTGTCATTTTACATCATTACCTTCACTTTTAATATTTTAACTATATATGGCCATTCATACTTTACTCAAGTAATATTATTAACTTTATTATCTACACCTTCTACTTAAGGTGCTTTCACGGTTTACAACAAGTGTTTCTGCACAAATGTTTGATGAACACCACAAAGTGAATCTGGAGCCTTCAGGACCCCTGAGGGAAGAATTACTTATTATTACTTAGGTACCAAATACATTCACACTTTAATCTGAACGTTTTGTTTAGATAAAAGTATTTTATTAATTCACTTATTCTGCAGGAAAATAGACTGTGTGTGGGTTTATTAATATTATTACACCACAGGTCATTGTCTGCTTTGCCTGTTTGGGAATCCAGCTGCTTAAGAATTCAGTGAAACTATTAACAATTCAATAAGATGAAGAACATTAACAACATTTCTGCTCCTGTTAGATGTAATACAGGTGCTAATATAGCAGAAAATACAATGATCCTTCTTTATTTAGTTGAAGAACTAACCTTAACAAGCGCACTGCAATATTGTCATAAAACAGTGTTGTATTGTGTACTTACTGGTGTTGTCAGTGAAGCCATATGTTCTTTGACGTGAATGATAAACTAGAGGAAGAACCAGTGTGCACAGGTCAAAACGCAGTCCAACACACACCAGTCAGACGCTTTAAATAACATTTGCATTTTGTTGGTCTTGTGCTATTTAAGGGCCCGAGAGGCAGCAGCAGGGTTTGATTTGATTTAAAGTCTTTATGTGATTATAGTGTCTTGTTCAAATTCCAGTGTCTGTTTTGTTTGGGGTGAGGGTGTTAACGGTGTTCATTGTGTTTGCCACTGTCTTTCTTTCATTCTTCTATTGGGAGGCCCAACGTTGACTTGTTTCCTTCTCCACAGAGAAACTTTAAAAGAATACTACAGCATTTGTTACCATTTTATAAGTCAGTTTTCAGGTATTTCATTCAAACCATAATCCTTTTTCTTGTAACAAAGTACTTTTTAGCTCCTAAATTGCCTTGTTACTCTTGCAGTTGTGTATGTAGGTGTGTGTGTGTGTATTATATGTTTGTGCAAGTTTTGCAAGACCTCCAGCACCTATTAGTGTGTGCAGGAGGTCTTCTGTAACCCATGTGCATGAGGCTGAAATCTACTGATAATGGCTGTGAGTTAAAAGTTGTCTCTGCACAGAACCAAAACCAAAACCTGAACAGATCAACAATAGTTGACAGAAAAATTTAAATGAGCTGAAGTGCTGTGTGGGCTACAGTGTTGTTTGGTTTTTGTTTACATCGTTCTCTTAATCACACAACTTTCAGGCCCAGCGACGTTGATGTGGTGGGTGGGTGGATTAACCTATAGTTGTAGTTTCAACATGTGACTTCCTTTTAGATTTCAATCTGTGTAAACCAATGAGGTTTAGGTGTTCTGTGGTGTGTTGTGACCTTTGGACAGAGCTGGGCTAACTGTGCTTAATAACAAACTGATATCACCATTTCAAAGGAATAAAACAAATACTAATGTATGTTTCACTAAACCACTCTTTGCTTCAAGTTTTTTTAAAATCAATTTGGTGAGCAGTGCTTTTGGTTCTTTGACAGTCAGTTTCAGTCTGTGAATGGTGCCATCTTTTCTGCCTGGCTTTCTGGTAAACAGCTATATTTGGTTTTTCCTTCCCTGCTAATGTTTACTACCTACTTTATTCAAATCAAACAAGGAACATAAAAACTCATCACTTGCTGTGCTGTAGGATTTTTTTCAGGAAAGAACAACAAATGGCAAATATTAAGGTTCAGAAACTAAAATATGGAAATTCTTCTAATGGCAAAACCAAAAAAACAGACAGATATTTCACAACTTAGTTATCTAATACTTGACTGCTTTTCCAGATGACATTGTGCAAGAGACTTTTTACACCCTAGAAACAGACATTTACATTCACACCTTTTAGTCACCACTTAAAGATAAGCTGTATGTGTGACTGGGGAAGGAAGCCTGAGGACCCGAAGACAAGCCACGCTGACTTGGGGAGAACATCTAAACTCCACACAGAAGAGCCCAAAGCCTGATTCAAACCCTCTTACTGTGAGGCAACAGAGCTTACCACTACAACACATATTTAGGTTTAATGTTGACCTCATTTTTGACAAGTGCCACAAGGAGGACAAAACATGACTATAGGATCATCAAAATCCATATTGTTGGTAATCTTTGGACCATGATTAAGCTCAGCAGACTGGCAGTTACTGGTACATATCTACAATACAAAGTTGACCATTTAACCTTTGACAGACTAACTAGATGAGCCAAGTCTTTCTTTCCACACAATTTACTGATTGCAACATTTACTTCTTAGTTATTAAATGTTTTAAATTTTGAATTTTCTTTCAGAACCCGGAGCAGCAGCTGTCTCCAAACACAAGAAGGAGCTTCAGCTTCTCATCTTTTCGTACTAAAAGTAGGACAGTTGATCATACAGTTCACATTCACACTGGTGTAAAAAGTCTTGATTTAATTAAAGACATACTTGATAAATCATCCTTACACCAATGTGAATTTCCACAGAAAGGCACAACAGTAATGAAGAGGGTGGATTTAATCGACGGAGAGGGCTGCTGTCCTTCTCATCAGTACGGGAGACGTCAAGAAAGGGTAAATAATAAACTTTACTCACTAACTTACAATTCCCCTCCAGGCAGCTTCTCTTACAATCCGTACAAGCACGACCAATCAGTTTGTTCTCTAATGCAGAACACCAAACAGACAATAGGTCTGATACTTTTCCATAATGAAGGATACATGAAAGTCAATAGTGTCTTTAAACTTTAATGATTGAAGGCCTATTATCTTTGATAAAAACCAACAGACATTATCTAATCAGTATTCTATTTGCTGTTATACAAGTTGTGTAAAACCAACTTCAGCAAGTCAGCACCAAGCATAAATATAATGTGATAACAGTACGGTTTTAAGGAATTATACAGCATTTTATATGCAGGTAAACATCATACTGATTAGTATTAATGAAAACATACTGATATAATATTGTGAAGTATTAGTGTATGCTAACTGATTTTAGAGAATGTAAGGGTATATAAGAGAACACCACACACTGATTCAGTTGTTCAGTGAGAGAAACAACTTAACAAACCAAATAAAACAGAATCTCATCCCAGATTTCTGCATCACCTACTGCATATAGGTTTCCATGGCAATGTGATGCACACGGAAAGCTCCTCTGTAACTGCACAGCTTCATTACGTAACATTAATGTAACGTTACCACTCAGCAAGTTTACATTTATAACGCAGTCACTCATATGAGAATCTGCATTAATCATATATTGATTATTGATGGTAGAGTGATGAGGTTCCCAAATGAGCTGATCAGTGAACACAGCATATTTTTGCTCATTTCAAATTACCATGGCGTTCTAAAACAGTAAACTCTGTCTTTAGACCCAACAAACCTCGCTAACCCACTGATGTCACATTTTGATGGAGCCTTCAGGTTGTTTTTCCTTTCTCACTCAGAGTCAGTCCTACATGAAGAAGGTGCCTCACAGCTGTTCTCTCCTCAGGCCCGGGTGAACAACACAGGTGTGTATGAGGGTAAAATAATAATAAAGTAGGCACAGCAAAGTGTGTTACACTAAATGGAGCAGATCTTTCTTTAGGGCAGAGCATTGATCAGCATCAGCTGTTTCATTCATGCTACTTGGCCTCCAGCTAATGAGTAACATCCAATCAGATGAATGCAGGTGTGGAGTGCAGCTACTATCACCCAACACCTCGCACAGGTCGCCGTCTCACATACGTGAATGCAGACTACAGACATGATACATACAGGATGTGACACACACACATCTGCTGCTGGTTTGTAGTCCAAGGGAGTCAACCACACACAGACACACATCTTGGTTATTGGTTCACCACAGTTCGACGCCAGGTGATGATACGAAGCTACAAAGTTGCTTCTTCTAGACACAACCGGAAATTAATGTTTTATTCGTACAATCCTAGTTGCTGCTTGGATTCCCTCAAACAGCAGGGCCTTTTTTTTCCGGATCTAACTATCAACATTTCCTAAAAATGGCCAAGTTCTTGACATGCCCGTTGCTTTTCTGTGTTGTGCTGCTGATTATCTTGTTTCTCAGAAATTTGGCAGTCTGTTTAGCCTTGTTGTTTCAATGGTTCAAAAACAGCTGATGTGGTAAAGACCTAAATGTTTCCTAAAAATTACATAATTTACTGAGGTGAGGTGTGTTATGAAATATTAAAGGATGTCTCAGCAAATTGGACATGGTCAGATGACGAGTCATTAGTAGCACTAGGTCTGTGAAAGCAGGCTCTTTGTACTCAGTTCAGTTATAGGAAGTTGAAACTTAACTCATTCTTGATTATAAAAGTCATGCTCAAAATCTTTTTTTTTAATCTAAAATATCTCAAGTACCCGAGTTTCATGAGTGCACTACTAACTACTAGCTGCAGTGTCCTCTAAGTCCAGACCATGGCAGCCTACCAGCAGGCTGTTATAAAGGCTATGAGGGCTTTAAAGATGTAAACTTGATTTTATAGTTGTGGAAATGTATCTGTTTACAATATGAAAGTATTAGTAGACTGAACAGAATTTTCCATAAATCTCAACCTGTCATATCCGTGTTGTGTTAGAGAGATAATTTAGGAAACACCTGTTCCCACCTGTTCTTACTGTACTTTGTGTTGTTTTCAGTTGATGTTTGGCTTAGTGGATTCAGTTTAGTGGTAGCTGAGCAGAGTTTCCTTTACAAACAAGAAGAACTGCGGTATTTTCAGACTTGACTTGAACGCAACACCAGAGAGCGCTTGGGCACGCGCCCAGCCGTTCTGCGTGAGCTTGCGGAGCACGCGGAGCGCTGTGTGTGTATGTGTTTATGTGTATGTGTGTGTTGCTCGGTATGCTGCTGACAGAAACAGCTGAGAGAACTAACGTTTGCAGAAATGAGTGAAACTGTGAGGAGGAGAAGAAAGGGAGGCGGACTGAGCAACCTGAAGGCCAGATGGAGTGAGTCACTTATTTATTTCACAACGACGTGATATCTGGTGTTAGAAACTCTTCGTAACGTAACTGTTGAGCGCTGTGAGTTGACCTGTACTGCTGTAACATGACGTTACCTGTCTCTAACGCGCTGTATGTGTGTCCGTGTATCACTCCACCACTGCCTGTTCACAAAGGTTCCACTTGTTCGCAGTGCTGGTTATGTGTTGAATACTAAACAGATGAAGTGAAGTAAAGTGCGGCATGGTGAAATAGAAACACGCCGAAGTGAACAATGGACTCCAATGAGTGGTTTCGTAGCGCTGCGGGTTTAGTAGCCTCCACCTTACATGACAACAACGTTAAATCGACTGATTTCTAAGTGCACTTTGGTTTTGATTTGAACTAGGTCCCAATATAGCGACTCTCTGTGGTTCACCGTGTCGGTCTAGAGCCTCACAGCTTTGTGTCGAACCTGATCAACTCCTGAAACTACATATTTAAGGTCGAACACCTTTTCAAAAAAAGTAAACCCGATGTGAAGCCAGGAATGTGTCGGTCGACACAGACAAGGATCACTGAAACAGGAGCTGTGTTTTGTATTGGACTGGACTAATAGATAAACAGCTACGTGGAAACGTTTTATTAGAAGTCTGCAGGCTGGAGGCTGGATTGAGGCTGTTTTGAGCCTTGGTGTCTGCACCATTCCTTCTCTTCTACAACTGACAGCTCACTGTTGTAACATGTTCAGGAGCCTCTGGGCATGCGGCTGTTAAACCACTTTTATTTACACCCACATCATAGCTGAACAGCAGGAGCAAAAGCAGTAGCATGAAGCCTGAAGAATAATGAAGTTAATGTAGTTCTTGTTGTATATTTTTTATGTATCTCTGCTGCTGATTATATGCAAAGTTATGCAACTGCGGTGCAGTGGGTGGGTAAACACAGCCATTGTATTTACACAGTGCAAACACCTTTTCCTAACAGCAGGAAGAGGGCGGCCTGTTGTCAGGTCCCAGGTAAGCCAGGTGAGCAGGGTTAGACCAGGATATACCAGAGGCCTGGACTATGAAGTGAGTTCGACATCCCTGTATTTTAGTTATTTGACTTCACTTAACATCTGCAATCGGGCTAAACGGTACTAGGGTGCTGGTTATCAACTCTGTAGGTTAGTCCAGGGTTTCCCAATCTAGTTATGAATGTGTTCACATGAAAGGGGTGGAGTTTGCAGCATATGACCAATAACAAATATGGAGAAGTCTACTAACTTTCAACAGTGAAGAGCAAAATGGGACAAATGCAAAGTCAAACACATAATTCAGGCAAAAAAAAAGTAACACAGTTACAGCTTTTAAATGCAAAAATTGCCAAATTTGTGAATCCATAAATAGAAATAATAATAAAAAAAGACATCACTTACATGCAGACAAAAGTGCTGGACAGAACATCACATAAAATATGTTTAAAAAAAAAAAAAAAGCTGCTTTAAATGTCACCGTGTGGTTATAAAATGAAATACATGGGATCTTATTATCTTATAATGCTACATGGGGTATGAGTAGATCTAACCATCATTTCATTTGTGTGTTCCATTAAATGAGTGTGAATGAACCCGGCATGTGCCACAGACTTGGGAGCAATTACAAAAATCAATGGAAACATAATTAAAAGTTGTAATGAGGCTCAATTTTATATCTTATAAATACAATGATACATATCGTTAAAAAAACAGAACGAAATGTTTTCGTCATAAACATTTCATTCGTTTCAAACTTTTTGACATTCAGGACTGTAGGCACACAACAACGTGTTGCACTGGAAACCATCGTCCCGTCCCTCGGACACATTACAACTGAGTGTGTGTGCAGTAACATTATATGTGTTTATATAACAGAATATCAGCCAATATATCAATATCAGTATCTGATGTGTTTACTGAGTTTGAGGAAACATTGGAGAGATTCAGACTGACAAGGTCAGACATTGTAGGGGACATAAACGCATCTTTGAATATCGTAGACTTTAAGAGTAAACACAGTTCATCAACATGCTCAGGTGGGTAAGAACACACCTGGCTGTCAGTGCATCTTTCATGGATTCAACATAGGACTTTCCTCATATTGTTTTGTGCAAGAATTAATATAATAGAAAAATGAAACAAACAATGTGTATTTTCTCTCTGGCTTTTGTAAGAATAATTTAACTTATTAATGTGAGAGAAGATACATCTTACTTTTCACCTAACGTGAGATACCTTCACACTTTATACTGGGGTCAGTTTCTAGCAAGCTACCTTACTCTTTCTCTCTGTTATTTCTTTGTCTTCCTGAGTTGTGAAATTCGCACTCTGGCACACAAATGACACATTTGTAATAATCATTTCACGCACTTGACTTGAAGCATTTCATCGTTTGTAATACAGAATTCCCGGAGTTCCTAAGTGAGGATTTCAAAGTTAAGATTAAGAATATTTTCTTTAAATAGTTGATCAAAATATGAAGTAGTCAATCAAATAGACTAATGTCTGACTTAAATAGTTTTATTGACAGTATTTTTTTAAATGCCGTTTATTTACTCTTTGGAAGATGAGGTTGACAGAATTTTCCTTGAGAGCGCTGTTATTTCCCAATATGACCTGAACGCAGCTCCAGTATGAACATTTTTTCCTCAGAGTCTGAAGTAAACAGATGATGCAGTACTCACAAGATAAGTGTACCAGAAGTCCACAGTGATGTTTCCTGGTGTGTGAAGGTGTCACTGTTTATGTTTGAATCAGGTTGTAATTGGTCTGCTACACACAGATGTCATACTGTTTTTTCATCCATCTGTTTCTGCTGTATAGGTGAACATCCCAAAGGTGACCTCATCTCTGATGTGGCTGACCAACACAGTGAGTAGAGTAGCTGGAGTAACACAGCCTCTCTCTCCATCATACACTTTGTTTTAACTGTAACAATTAGACTGCCTTTGATCATGTGACCTTTAATAGTCAAATAAAAGATAATTATTAATCTGTCTTAAAGGAATAGTCCACTAAAACTCTTTGGAGTCTTTCTACCCTCTGCTTCAGGCTTGAAGAGCAGAGCAGCTGTTTCTATAACTTTCTTTTGTGAGCATTTATCTAATCAGCCACATCACTACAGACTCTGGTGTGGTGTGGCCTTTACACGTACTCACAGGCTGGTGATTCTTCTTTCTCCAGCAGCCGACCCATCAGCTGAAGATGAAGGTGGACGACAAGGAGCGCTGAAGAGGTTGAGTGCCATGTGGTCATCCTTCCGCAGAGGCAAAAGAGATAGTGAGTATTACATGACATCATCACATCAAAGAAGGGTGGCTTATGGTTTTGCATTGCATGCTCACTGTCCCCTTAGTGCCTAGTCGAAGATGGGAGTGTGGCAGCGGGTAGTTTTATATCATTTTAGTGAACCCGTAACCCTGTCACTGTCAGCCAGGCAGATTATCAGCATTTTGAAGCATATCGGCATCAGCCTTTTCTTGTTTTCCGATGGCCGGTAAGAGATCAAATTATTTGGTTATTTTGGCTCAGATGCGCATCTCTCCGTGTCAGCATTGTCCCACCCACAGCACCATCTGATTGGTTACACGCAGAGTCAGGTAACAGCTAATTAGCAGTGAAACGCTACTGTGAGCTCAATAACATTCTATAAATATAAGCTGCAGTTTTAATGCAGGGAAGCAGGTTGAGGTGAAGGCTGATAAGCTGTTTTCTCCTCCTCTGGCTCTAGACACTCAGCAGACTGTAGCAGCGGTGAGAATGTCTGTGATGGTAGAGAACAGAGTGTGTTTGTGTGGAAGCCACATGATAAACACTGATTATTAAAGTAAAGGTGCTGTCAGCTATTTAGTGTTTTTTTTTTACGGTTTAATCACTTGAAACAAGGTTCCTGATAACATTGATAGGGAAATATTCAGTGATAATATTAAGAAGATTAAACCTGTTGCTAATGGGGAAAGCTGTTTAATAAACATATGCTTAAAGGCATTTTAAACAAAGTTAAGTGTTGGAGTTTGTGTTATTCAAAATTTTAATGCCAATATTTTCACTCTTACTGCAAATAAATATCGGCTCCAAATGTCAGTTATCGACCTCCTTCACCACAAATAATTGGTATCAGTATCGTCCCTGAAAAAAACATATCAGTCTATCTCTACTGCAAACATCCTCCTTCCCCTCAAACAGACAATCTAATCACTTAATATTTTCAAACTACAGAAAAACACTCAAGAAATGGTGCCGATGATGAGGCTACAGGGACAATCACAAGGCATCTGATTGTGTGTTTTCTGGTGGTGTTAGTTACTGCTGACTGTGGAGGAAGAGAGAGACATGTAGATGCCACACGTCTAAACTGATGTGTCCTGCAGCTAGTGTAATTGATAGAAATAAAACCAATAGAAACTGATGTTTGATTTATCACTGAAACAACAAACACTTGTGAGTGAGCAATAAATAATGTAGAAATGCTCTGAATAAAATTGTGAAAAAAAGTGAAAAACTGGAGTTTCAGTACTCAGGCTGATATTAGAGGCCTAATCATAGTGACTCTGAAGCTAGAGTATTTTTTTTATTATAGAGCTCTTAAAGTTCTTAAATGAGCCAAGATAAACTTAGGATGAAACATTATGACTGAGGAAGGAACACAACCACAGTGGTTTCATCATTGTATTTATCTTTGTGACCTGTATGTATCATCTCATCTGGTGCAAATATGCAAATATTATTGTGGCCTCTTTCCCCTGCAGCTAATGCCACACTGCCACAGTGTGGAATACACCAATAGCCAGAGAGTGGAATCAGCAATAAAGCATGTTGTCTTAGAGTTTTATTGGATTCAACCTCCCTTTGTGCTGCGTTCTGGTGACTCAGCGTGTTTGGCATCTGGATTACCTCAAAAGTCAGAAGGAGTAAACAAATTCACTCTGCATACCCCTGACCTGCTGCTCATCAAACTACACATATAACACTGGGAGAGCTTGTTCAGGACACACAGACACACACACACAGAGACACAAAGCCTCACTGCAGTGCCTTTATTTTAGACAAAGAGGGAAGAATGCAGCAGAGAAGATGTGAACAGGCTGGAAGCCAGTGAAGAAGCCCGGAAGAGGCTGAGTGCTGCTTTCTGTGTGTGCAGTCAGCAGGAGACATGCTTAGATAGGCATGTCTGGGCCACGGTCTGGAGGCAAACACTAAATAAATAACTCCGTCCAAATACTGATGATGATACTTTAAAAAAGATGCTATAGAACAATGTCCATCAGTGGATCTCTGATCCCTCCCATCAGGCTTCAGCAATAGAAACAGCATCATCTTCTGTTGGAAGATGGTAAAATATGAACTCAATATAATATGAACTACATTTGCCAGCCACAGTGTAAACACCTACAAACCTTTCTGTGTTTACAGCAACAGAGAACAACAAAGAGTACTGAACAGTATCAAGACAGTGGGATCCACACTGTGTGTGAGGTTTTCTGAGGAAGTTTAGTCTTCTGTGACTCTTTTAGGATTTAGGCGTCACAGTTGTTGACTTGAGTCTGTTCCAGTCTGTTCCAGTCACTGCTGACCGTCAGCACATGATGGTGTATGGTCTTTATTGATTCTAATGGTTTGCCTTCTGATCAGGCCACTGCCTGGATCATTTGAAACATGTTGGCTTTAGTTGTAACACAGGAATAGATTGTGCTTTTAGAGAGAGTTGTGTGCAGGAGCTGTTTGTTGGTGAACAGGATCCTGGAGCGGTGTGGTTGTCAGCTTTGGCTCCATCATGCCCATACAGACATAAAATTCCCAAAATATTGAACTATTCCCTACAAAGATAACCAACAGGTGGATTTCTTTCTCATCAGTTAGTCACCTGGCTCTGTCTTGGTCTCATCTTTCTATACAACATCTGATCTTCAGTTAGGGTGTTTTCCTCTCCTCCAGTCTTCAGTAAGCTTTCTCCTCCCCACAGCAGGGAAAGATACGAGCCATCACAGGTCAAGGCAACCATGGTAGTTTCTGAAATAAAAGTATGTTTTTGTTTTTATAGTTATATACTCAAGCAAGTTCAGTGATTATTTTGACTTTGGAGCACAGACTTTTAGTTTTTTTCATTCCAAAAGAAGAGGAATTTCTCAGAGGAAGATATTGAAACGTTGAGGTGCAACAGAAACAGCTGGTTTCGTTCTGTTGTCTAAAAAGTTTCATCACAGGAAATCACTGCTGGTCAACAGTGTAGCAGCGACAACTGAACTCCCGATGAGGTTTGAATATTTAATTGTGATATGTTTAGCATAATATCCTACATAATATGCAAAGAATATTATTCTAAAGGAGAGATATTAGTTTTAGACCATTAACATAAAAACTTCTATTCATTTTTTTTACATTCGGTAAAAACAGAGGTGTGTGTGTCAGCACTATTTGGGCAGAATATCCGGCACCGAAATGTCTCTGCTGGATAGTGGTGATACGTGCAATGTTTACCGGATAATGGTAAACATATAAAAGACAACAACATTTAATAGCTTAGAGTAGGAGCCTGTTTAAAGAATATCACGGTTGCTGGGTTTATAGATGTCTCAATTATAAATGATTGGACATGACATGGACATGAGATCTGACAGAAGAAATGACCATACGCCCACTTTTCTGCTGTACCTTTGTTTTGTAAATGAGGGCCTCTTTATTTCTGCATTTCCGTGTAGGAGTCAAAGAGCCCGAGCCAACAGAGCCTCTGGGCCCGGTGCAGGCAGACAGCACATCCAGGCAGCACCGCTATGTCAGTGGTCAGTACTTCTTCGAGTATCTGGTGGTTGTCAGCCTTAAGAAGACCAAGGACGGCAGCAGCTACCAACCTCAGATCACCTACCAGTTCCCCAAGGTCAGTTTCAGCTACATATACAGGTGGGCGGCCTAAACAAGTCCACCTGAAGTGTTGAGTAAGTGAGACAAATTACAGTTCTGTTTAAACTAAACAAATAATAATAACATCTGATCTCAGGATTAAATGCAACTCCAGAATTCCACTCCTTTATGCACTCTATTGCAGAAATGAACTAGAAAATAAACATCCATATAACCAGTTACCCTCAAAACACAATCTGAATCATTAGCTTCTAGTAGCCTCTAGTAACATGTCAGTAAAGTGTGTGTGCTCACCGTCATGACAGCCTCTCTGCTCAGCTCTCACTGCTGCAGTACAACCTGGAAACACAAAAACAACACGCATCATTTTATAAGAGGATTTATTAGTGTTGTATTACATTAAATACAAGACAAGATACAAGATACATGACACTAGGTAAAAGGTGGAGCACAACCTGAACAGGTGGCCAGACTGTCACATGGCTTCATCATAATTCATGTGACATCATTACACTCACCAAAACAGAAAGCTCTTAATTTGAATAATTGGAGTGGAAGTCAGTCTGTGACTCTAGTTTTGCTTTAAAGGTACAGGGTGGAGATTATCAATGGTTTGTGCCATAACCCAGTCAATGATCACCTCCTCAGTTTAAATCAAGATGTTTGGTGTAAAATCAGATGGAGTCACTCATCAAGAGATGTTTTTATTATGTAGTGTGTGCCTAAAAAAACAAAGCAGGGATGTTTGTTTTTTTACCTTCAGAGAGATGGGATGGCGAGGTTTCAGAAGGAGGAGGAGGAGAAGGTGCTAAAGGCCATCACTCTCTTCTGTTTCCCAGAGGGCATCAGCTGGGCTCCTCTCACAGAGTACCACAGGTACAACTACTCGTCTGTTTCGCGGTTCACTTCATTGTGCGCCTGTGAACATCCCTTGTTCTGATTTTCTCCCGTCTGTTTCCAGTGAGACTTTCTCATTTGTCCTGACTGAGATTGATGGCAGCAGAAAAAATGGATACTGCAGGAGGTTACTGGTCAGTGTGCAGACTGCAGGTATCTTCACCATATCACCATTAGGCCAATCCTCATTAATTATTCTGTGTTTTCACTTTCCAACCTGCAGCCTGGAGGGAAAGGAGCTCGGCCACCTGAGGCTTACTGCATCATCAGCACGCTGGCTTGTTTCGGCCTCTTCTCCAAGGTATGTTCAACTCTACACTGTTAATGAACTCAGCTCTACTTTTCTACAAACATTGTGAATTTGCCTCAACTTCAGCTGCAGTTCTTCCATGCTGCTCCTTTATTTATAGTTTTTTTTATTATTACAAAACCTTTTCTTAAATATCACTGCTTCATCATCCCCCATTCCTGAATAAATGCTAAATCTGCATTTTTGGATTTTAATTAAGGTCCCACATTCATTTATGTTCCATGATATTATATGAATTATATTATATGATCTCTTATTATCAGGTGCATCATTATAGTCCTGGGTGGATTTCATTTAAGAAATATGGAAAATAAAAAAAAGGACCTCACACCTGTTGAGATTCCACTGGCGTCCTGTGTCTTATATACTACTTTTTTTCTTTTTTTTTCCAAGTAATTATTTTGGTAATTTTTCTGCTTCATACAATCATGATGGTCTAGTTAAAATAGTCCTTTTACTTTGATGTACGAATATCTAAAGATGTTTGGTTCTATCAGTATTTATTGTATCGTGACTGTGTGTCTGCAGATATTTGACGAAGTGGAGAAGCGGCGGCAGATCTCCATGGCTATGATCTACCCATTCATGCAGAAGCTGAGGGAGAGTCCATTCCCAGCTCCAGGAAACACTGTGGAGATTAAGAGCTTCATTCCTGAGTCGGGCACTGAGGTCAGACAGAAACCCCTCCTTCTGCTCAGAAGAATCCACTCAGAGTTGGATGATAGATATCACAAGGCTGCAGACCTTTCTTCTTCTTGTCTTGGTGGCAGCTTATCATGAGTCATGACTCATGTCCGTTTTTTTATTTATGTTGCACCAAATCATAACAGAAGTAATCTCACCAGACTTGACATGGTTTCATTTTAACAGCTCAGATTATTTGATCAGATGGACATACTGTTTTGTACACAGAACAAAATGCATTACTTATGCACATTCTATATCTTTATCTAATATATATCTATTTAGTTTGCTGTCAAATCAAATCAGATAAAGACATTTATATTCATTCAAAGAAAAGTTATGTTTTATTTACACTCTGGTTATGTTTGGATAATTTGTCTAAACTATCAGCTTGTTTCCAACCTGTCTGATTGGCTGACTGCTCATCTCTTTGTCCCCATTGGACCTATTATTCGCTATGTCACCCATTCTGAGTCTTGTCTGCGTCTAGCTGTAGGCTGTAATGTTAGCAATAAAATGTTCCTGTTTGTGACTTGACATGTTACACACATATACACTGAGAAAGTAAATGTGGGATTTTTGCAGGAGGCTTTGTTGCAGAGTTTCAGTCAGCACCAATCAAAATTCAATTCAATTCAATTCAATTCAATTCAATTCAATTCAATTCAATTCAATTCAATTCAATTCAATCCAATACAATTCAATTCAATTCAATTCAAATCCCTAACAAAACAGCAACTCGAACTGCCCCTGCCTACCTGAACTCCATCATTAAGTTCCACACACCCTCTCACTCACTGTGCTCGTCCAATGAGAGGCATCATGCTCCTCTGCCACTACAGGGACCTGTGTCACTTTTGTAGTGACCCAATGGTGGAACAAGTTACCATCTCCATCTGATCTGCTGAGTCACTCTCAATCTTCAAGAAGAGTGTTTTCTTCTGTCTTGATCTTTGCTTGTGTTGTATGAACTCTCTGATGTACTTTGCTTTGGGTAAAAGCAGTTGCTAAAGACTGCTGTTAGCTACAGGTGCTGTGACCTTTCAGAAAGCCTGAGTACTACTAAAATACAAGCTATTTCAAATAAATCATAGTTTTCCTTTAAAGTTCCTTAAAAGGACCTTAAAAGTTTCTGAAATCAAGACAATGTAAATGTGAGAGATTTCAGATGTCCCAGCACCTACCAGGCTATTAAGCTGAATGAAAGAATATGAATCTGTTCAGTGAGTTGAAGCATAGAGTCCAGTGGAACATGTAGTGAGATCCTCCTGCCTCAACCTGTCCTGCATTACCCAACCTTTACCTCAGAGCCAAAACCTACAGGCCACATACCATGTTCAAGGAAGATTAAAATCATGTCCATGTTATTGCTGTAATATCAGATAGGTCTGTTAACAGTTTGAAATCAATGACGTGTCAGTTGAGTGATGTTTACAATTGTGTGACAGATCATCAGTCTGACCCGGCCGTTGGATTCCTGGCTGGAACACGTAAACTTCGCCACACTCTTTGACTGCCTGACGGACGAGGAGGTGCTACTGGTGTTTGCTGCCGCCGTCTTGGAGAGACGGATTGTTTTCATTGCTGAAGAACTGGGGTAATACACACTTACCTGTACAGTCACACAGATATTCTTTCATGTCACTTAATTGGGAGGTCCTCGTCCTGGGAGCATTTTAGAGGTGGAGCAACTTCAAGCTGTCTTTCTGTATTTAGCTGATAGAATGAGTCTATTAAAGGAAGCTTAAATGGCCCTGACAGCAGTCTTTCATAATATATACAAAAAGAATGCTTCAATGAATGAAAACGGCAATTTATACAAGGAAGTACACAGGTCAACATTATTGTTACTGTTGTCACCAGGGATCACATCCACACAGGAGATCACAGTCACACAAGGGGTTCACGTGCCATGCTAGCGAGTCACATGCCATCATAAGTGATAATTAGTTTATTAAATGGGGGCCACAGGGCCACATGGTGGTGTAGTGGTTAGCACTCTTGCCTCACAGCAAGAGGGTTGCTGGTTCGATCCCGGCCTGCGGCCCTTCTGTGTGGAGTTTGCATGTTCTCCCCGTGTGTGCGTGGGTTCTCTCCGGGTACTCCGGCTTCCTCCCACAGTCCAAAAACATGCAGCTTAGGTTTAATTGGTGACTCTAAATTGCCCGTAGGTGTGAGTGAGAGTGTGAATGGTTGTCTGTCTATATGTGTCAGCCCTGCGACAGACTGGCGTCCTGTCCAGGGTGTACCCCGCCCCCCGCGACCCGGGTTCGGATAAGCGGTTACAGAAAATTAAAAGAAAATCAATGAATAAATGATATGACTTGATTCACTCTAAGTCACCTCAAGGTGAGAGAGAAAAGATAGCCAATTCAACAAAATCAGTCTCATAAAGTTACTAAACTATCAATAAGAAATAGGCTGAAGAGTTGGTTCTTCGTGGTCGCTGCTGTCTTCCAAGTTAGCTGAGATTGTGTGTCCTAGTCTCTGGGCTGACTTACGGTAGTAGTTAACTGTGTGTTAACTTGTCACCATCTGAATGAAAGCTTTGGTGATGAGAAATGCTGCATCAGTTTGTTTACAGTAAGCGGCCGACACTTTGTGTACAGTAAGCAACAGCAGCAGCAGTGAATTCAAAACAATAATGGCGGAAGAACTGCCCGTTGTACTGTAGAGATTCCACTTACTCAAGCAATTTGCTTAAATTATTCAATTACTGTTGGACTGGAGTTAGAGGCGTGTTTCTGATATGTCACATATTTTCCATCTTGTTGGTTCCACCAGATCACATTGATCCCACCATGAACAGTCTCACCAATTTTACCTCTCTGTTACTACCTCCGAAGCATTACAGAGTTGCGATCACTAAATTCCCCATCACGGCTCTGGCACATTAAGATTGCAGGCAAAACAAATATCGCGGCTTGACAGGTAGCTTGACAGTCTCTGTGGGGTGAAGAAACAAGGCAATCAGAGATGGCAGACTTCACCCCACTAATCAGTTAGAGTGCAGCGCCCTCTGTTGGCCAGAGGATGTATTGCCCAAAATAATACTTCACTCCCACTCCGTGGGGAGAAGAAATGACTGACTTAGCAGAGTCAGTAAGTGGGAAGGAGCACGTTGTGTTTGTTTACCAGAACATTGAAGTGCTTTTTTGGAGTGACTAGATAAGACATGTCAGAGGTTAGTCGCAAAGAACTGTGTCTGTGGTAACTCTTTACTCTTGTTTACACTGTGGCAGTAATGCATCTTAACTGCCAATTGGCCTGGAGTCAGCCTTCAAACAGACAGGAAGAGAAAAACATTGTGTTTTCTGAGCATTAAAGCATGTAAACATGTTCTAGTAAAAACCCCAAATTCAAGTATAAACATGGAAATGAAAAAAAGAAATAGACCCAAAAAAGAATAAAAGAGCCTTCTGGTAGTCTGTGTCCCTCTGTGATCACCTGACATTATCCATCTGCATTGCATTATGTGCTTGTAAATGACTTGAGTTTCTGGTCGAACAGACTGGCCCATCAAACATCCAATCAGCTCCGTTGTCTCTCTGCAGCACATTATCCCAAGTCATTCATGCAGTGGCAGCCCTGCTGTACCCCTTCACCTGGCAGCACACCTTGATCTCCATTGTTCCAGAGATCCTGATTGATGTAGTGATGGCACCCACCCCCTACCTGCTGGGAGTCCAGAAACGCCTGCTGGACCTGGTCACTGACCAGAGTGATGTAAGTTGTAATGAAGAAGACGACAGAGCGGCTGTATAAGCGCTGTGTGTTTGAATGACATCACTCTGATGGAATGACCTCCTTACTTTGATTTTTCTTCTTTGTGTAACACAGCTGCTGGTGGTCGACCTGTCTGATGATAAAAAGGAAACCTTCATTGCTTCAGTAAGTCTTAATCAGAGTAAATCATCTTTTGATTATCAATTCCAGTTAAGCTTAAGATATTTGTTTAAAATTGAAAAATCTTCCTTTTCCAGATCGGGGATGAAAGCTCTATTCTGCCCCCGAAGCTCCAAAGTGAAATACTGGAGGCACTAAGTGACAGACAAAAAGCATCAAGTGAGTAAACTGCAACTGAAATCAAACACAGGTGAAATAAACATCCAGCGTCACAAATCTTTTCCATCCTTTCTTCCAGCGGTGGAGGAGTTGAACCACGTGGTGTCTGAAGCCTTCCTGCATTTCTTTGTGAAAACAGTCGGCCATTACTCATCCTATGTGAAATACAGTCGTGCTGGAGTGCCGGGGGTGTTTGAAAAGAGAACTTTCTACAAAGCCATTGATTCTAAGACCACTCGACACTTTGTCAAGAAGTTCATCCAGACGCAGATGTTTGACCTGTTTATCCAGGAGGTGGAGCAGCAGCAGCCTGGACCACAGCAAGGTGAGGACTGGGAACACATCCACACACACACACACTACATGATCCAGGTCCCGGTTCCATGTAGGACTGCTGTCAGACTTCTCCACAGCTATGTGACTTAAATAAACTAATAATCAGTCCATTAATTATGCATCAGCCCAGTTTCAGCTCATTAACAAGGATTAAGGAGGAAGAGCCATACCCTCATTATAATCATGTTTTAAACAGTCACAATGCAGGTGGAAAAATAATGATATTTGAGTGTGCTCACACAATGCAATGCATAAAGGAAATGGAAGAAATCAATAATGGATGGAGGCTTGTAAACAAAAACAATTATTTAATGTGTTGGAAGTTGCGCCACTAGGTGGAGCTTCTTACTTCTCAATGAGACGGGTACCAGGCAAATGTATTGGTGTGGTGTGATTACATACAAAGTCAGCATTGATAATATCCTTCACAGCAAAGCTCTGATCAAGATGAACTCTGTTCAGAAAACATTTTGAAAGTTGTCTGCTTGTTGTCCCAGACAGACCGGATAAATCATAAAGGCATACTTGTTATGAAATAATTTCAGTTTATCTTGTAAAGGTAGCTGATGTTGTCTTCACCTCTCCGTAATATCTGTGGATGCTGCTGAACCAAGGTCCATTGCCTTCTCACCTTGGTCAGGTTACAGTACAACACTGGTGATGCTCCCAGCCAGCAGTCTCCCCACCCTGGGCCTGAAAACCTCATACCACATGACTTAAATTGTCCAGTTATCATATTAGATATTAGATGTTAGATATTCGTTATCTATCAAGTTACTGATTCTTGTACCTTTAGCTCATGTTGACATAACATGTTTTTTGCAGTGCATTGATTAAAGTTCCTGTCCTTATTTCCTACAGGAATATTTCACAGAAAGATCCTTGAATACCAAGAGAAGAAGAAAAAGGAAAAGAAGAGGAAACACTAGCTGTCAGCGTGGGGGTGTATATAAAGCCGTTCATAGGAAAAAATGTGAATGTTGCACTGTGTTTTATGTCCCATGTAAACAAGTCTGTATCAATGTGTGAATTACTGTATGGCTATGTTGCTGCTACTCTGTGAAACACTGGCAGAATGAGAGACTTCAGTTCCACATGCTGGTTCTCAGCCTGTGCCGCAGTCTGTCGCTGATGAGCAGGTAAATCATTTCAAATAAAGATTAGTTTTTTAAGTCCATCCAGCTGCAGTCTCTGATTTTGACCAAACAAATGGCTTGAAGCCTTTTGTATTTTATTGTTTTCTGCCTATATAACTGCCTATTGCTCTCTTGCATTCTTTATTGGTCAGTCAGAAATTAAGAAACAAATGAAAAACTAATAAATTAAAGATCTTTCCTGTTATAAATAAAAATGCAGGACATCTAACAAAGCATCATTAAATTGAATATATATATAAACAATTAGATGGTATTTTAGAGGTGTCATTTTCATCAATCGAAATGCCAAACTAAATCTTTATAGTATTTTAGTATACTAAACAGAACAATGAAAACAGTTTAATTAATTAAAAAAATGGAATAAAAAAGAAACGTAATACGTAAAACGTAATAATTTAGCATATATATATATATAAACGCAACAGAAAAACAGAACACTGACAAGCAGAAACAAAAACTTTGACTATTTGGAGTGTCTGTTAGAACAACTGAACTCTGAACAAGACATTTTCAAATGACCAAAACCTGTCATTCACGCCCCAAATCACACCCTGCCTCATCATCAATGTTCTTATCATGATGGTCCCACCTTATTTTCACTTTTAACATCATATTGTCTTGAAGAAAACTAGAAGTAATTAAGCTAGCTCGGGCCTGCAGGAACCATGTCAAAGTGCTGGTGCTACGGGCTACCACACAGCTGGTCATCAGGCTTACATGGTTGCATGTGAGGTATGTCTAGTTCTGAAAAAAAGAGGGAGAGGAGAGAAAAAAAAGTGTGTGTGTGTGTGTGTGTGTGTGCCTAAGCTCATTTTCATAAGCTGGTTCAACTATAAGTTGAAAAGTCAAGTTTTACTGTGTCCTAATAATCGAGAGGCTCTCTTGTAATAATCACACATACACCTATTAGTTGACTCAACTATGTGTGTGTGGCCCTTGCAAAAATGCACAAAAGACCCCATGCATCTTCTACAGCGACATGTGCCTCAAGAAACAGCCTTTTTGGATCAGGAGTTCTAAGGTAAAAACAAACCTTCATCCTGCTTGTGTGGTGAAAAGTTACACTAGATAGATGTTACATAAAGTTGTCAAAGTAAACCTTGCAGAAGTTTCTTCTCCTGGCCAACAGCAAATACCAGCAGAGGATCGGAGTCAGCAAGTTCAGTTGGGATAATGCCGTCCCTGTCAGTGTCATGACATTATTAATCTAAGCAGACTTTTTACAATATGAGGGTGATATATGTGATTTATGAAAAAAGTTGTCCCAATCTGTAATGTCTGCACACTATGTGATCAACACTGTGAGATCATGACAAAGTTATCTTCAACTCACCTGGAGGTCATAATCTCTCCTGCAGTGCCTCGGCTGTCTTGCCTGTCCAAGTGTTTTCAAAGTGTATCTGTCAAGCTTGTTGTAAAAATTGGTTGTGTATGTTCATATTTGTAATGTGATAGAACTCAACAAACACCTGCAGACATACAAGCATAAAATAAAATATACTAATACACCCATGTCATGTGTGAACATTGTCAGGCACCAAAGCCTTGAGGAAATATATATTTCCGACAAAAAAAAGTAATTAAAAGATAAGGGAGTAAAAGAACCGAGCAAACAAAGGCGTCGCAGCAAGGCACATAGAAATCTAATCACGAGAGAAAAAGCACAGGTGAGAGTAATCATCCACATAAAGCACAGGAGGAAAGAGTTGTCAGCACAACTGATTAGGACAGAATTATCTGGCAAAGGAGTGCAGTCTTGACCGGGCCTTTATGGAGAGGATTATGAGTGGCCTCATCTGCTGCCAGGGGAGAAGCCAGCCACGCCTCCTGCCACACACATGGACGCACGCAGGAGGAGGAGAACAGAAAAAGGAGAGGGAAGGAACGTAAGAAACAAAAGACAAAACCAAAAACCAAGACCAGACAGAACCCTCCGAGGCTAGCCTCTTAAGGCTGGGTTTACACCTGCTAATGTGAACACGACTGAGGACATACTGGACAGTTGAGGGATTCACTAACTCTAAATGATGGCAGTAATGTAACACTAATGATGCCAGTTGCTGTTAAACCTCAGTGAAGAAGAAGACAAAGAATGTATTCTAATACCAGTACTACCATATTATTTATTTATGCAGACAAAACAAATAGTGTTTCCAAATCCAATCCCAATCCAATCCAATTTTATTTATAGAGCACATTTAAAAACAACAGAGTTGACCAAGGTGCAGTACATCTACAAACTCTTTGCTTTTTGCATTCTGCAAGCAAGCATGTTTGGCTATTTTGACCCAAAATTATCTGCACAGCATATATCAAGAGGGGTAGAAAGAGGAGATGCCAAACTGTCAAATGGCATCATAATCACTTGCCAAAAGGCTCAATTGGTGGCACACATTCACAGAACACCTTGGTACTGCTGCACCAATAAGCACCATAGGGGAAACCGTTCCCTTTATTTCAAGCATTAAAACAAGATCAGCCAGAAATCACCAAGATCCTCCACATGAACTATTACAGTAGTTACTAATTCAAGGTTAGCCTAGCACCGAAGGAATGTAATGTTCATGCAGGTACCAGCACACTCAGGAAAAACTGGAAAAGATAAAGTGGACAAGTTGGTAAAGGAAGCAGTCAGGAGAGAATAGGCTCCACAAAGGTCAACAATAAACTTTAAAAACCAGAGGAGAAAAGCATAGTGTGAAGGGAAACATAAAACTATGGCAGCAGTATCAAAAGAGTGAGACAAAAGAAACGGCTGTGATTGCAGGATTGCAAGGGATACGTTGAGTGGAGGCTTAAAGAAGTGCCAGGTCAGGATAGATGGAGGGAAGACAAGTGATATTAAGATTTTTCGAAGAAACTTTATAATAATCTCATTTCATATAGATGTAGTGAACGACTAATTCCCACAGAGGGCAGAAATGTAACTTTATGGGACGCCAGCTGCCGTAAAAACCCCGAGGAAAAAGAAGAAGAAAAGGAGGCGGAAGAAGAAGAAGAAGTAGTGTAGGCCATGGCCACTAGGTGGAATGCTGAGTTCAAACTGATAGCGACGCAACCATTGGAGAAGCAGAGAAAGAGACTGCAGCTACCGCACCTTCGACCAAGGTAAGTGAACAAAGACTATCTTTAAAACACAAAAGCAGGGGGCTAGAAGCCAATATGTTTAACTTTTTCCCGAGTTTATTATTTTATAAAATAAACTGTGAACGCGCTCTATGTTATTATGTTTTATTTAAAACAAACGACTCGAGCTATTTTAGCAGATAAGTAGCTAACGTTTACTAGCTAACTTTCCCTCAGCTATTCGGTTTGGGTAACTTGAAGTTGTCAAGTTTGTGAAAATGGAAATCGAGATTTTCGGTAAAGTCTTCCAAAATAAAAGTCATAATAGCTGTTATGGGTTAAACCCATCATTCCTACAAACGTGTTTTATTTTGAAGGAAATATCCGGTGATATTTATACTTTCTCTACCTGACTTGATAGCCAGGAACTTTAATAGCTAACTAGCTAGCTAACTAACTAATGTTATGGTTAACGAAAACTACACGTACTTACATTATAAACCAACTTCAACGTAACATTTATTTGGGTTTAGTTAAGTTTTGAATTGAAGTGAGCTCTACTTTTAATATTTTACTCGTTAAGGAGTTTACGGCACGTATGGCTACGTTGCAACCGACTTCGGTAACGATTAGCTAACCTACGTGTTGTTGACACTGAGCAGGTCAGCCTGTTTCTGACAAGAGCTGATTAAAAGTAGCTTCATCCATCCTGTTACTTGAAGGCCTCCAACACCCTCTGTCTTGTTTATTTGTTTTGGAGGCGGACATGACGAGCTATCGTTGAAATTATGTAACTAACAGCACTGTAACTTTTAATGTACTTTAACTTTGAATTTAATATGATCAGTATTTGATTCCAGCTCTACATTTTGTCCCAAAGTCCTAGCTACAGCCTGAATTTCAATAGGTCTAACTTTCTTTTTACTGAAAACTGTAACGTTAACGGTGTATAGTAACGTTACTGTCATTCCCAGACTATCTTAGGAATAAAAAAAAAAGTCTGTGGGTATGAGCAGTTTGGAACCGTTTTATCTCATACCAAACACATGTTTGACAGTCAAATAATGAAAAGCATTTATATGGAGAGTTCCAACCAAAAGTATTGTATGGAAATAAACTAAATTAATAAATTCAATCATTCCAAATATACTAATGTATGAATATATTTGATGCATTTAAGTAAGCAGCATTTATTCTGTTGTTGTTAACTACTTAATGTACTGTTTCTAAACATGCGTATCATTTTAAATGGATTTTTTCATGTAAAATCTGACCTGAAAAGTAACTAAGGATGGCAGCTAAAATGACAATATTTGCCCCAAATGTAGTAAAGTAGAAGTAAAAGTAAAGCTATTTAACCTATGTGGAATACTCAAGTAAAGTACAAGTACCTCAAAATTGTATTTAAGAGCATAACCTGAGTAAACATACTTAGTTACATTCAGCCAGAAGTAGAAAAAGGAAAAAGAATTGATCACAATTAAAATTTAAACTTTTTTCCCTCTTTTTCTGCTTACTTGAGAAAAGATGATGATCAGGATGTATTGGCAGACGTGTCTGCCTGGGCATAACGGCATGGTGACCGCCATTCGAAGTATTTTTTATCACAGCCACCACAGTATTTTTTCTTATAGTGGACGTGTGTGAACACAGCATCCAACAGTGGAAACATCTCTTTGTTTACTACTATGAAGTTCTCATTCTTGTTGAAATGAAATCCGTGTTGACTGGCTAGTTGTTGTGGCAGTGGCTAAACTTGCATGTCGCGAGACCGTGCAGACTGCAGCTCGTCTGCACTGAATGGACGTCAAGAGTCTTGTAACAGTGCTTTCCTGGTCTGGTGACAACAAGGCTTCTTTTGCTGGGTACTGAGTTTGTCGATCTCAGTATATAATTTTTCATGGGAAAACTTTAGTGTGTGGAGATGTACCTAGCAACATCACTGGATTACTACTGCTGTGTTGGCTCACAATTCGCATGTCCACCTTTGGAAACATTACGGTGTACAAATAAGCAGTTAAGTGATGTACAGAAAGTGATCAGACTTTTTATGTTTGATTGTTCTGTTGTTTTATTAGCCCTAAATCTGCATAGATTTTAGAAATATCAGAGCTCAACAAACCCCATCCATCTCACAGAGGGACTTTACCATAAGTGCTTGCACAAAACTGATTTCCTAATTATTTCTTAACAGCTGTACCCTGTTATCAACATTGCTTCGCTCAGACAGCAAAGCAAGCTGCTTTCCTTCCTTTTTTCTGGGCCAACAGCCCCCTCCTTTCACAGTTCCAGTGGTAGAGCTCAGCTCAGTGTTGAAGTGTGTTTACTCTGCTGCCGTCTTAAGCCCTCCATTTTCATATCCCACCTGTCAGTTGTGCTATGTGGCATCCTTCTGAGTGGACATGTAGCAGAAGCATAGACAGACAATGCTCTCTGCTGAAAGCATCCTCTTTGTCTTTCCAGGTAAAGCATGGCAATGACTGGCCCAAGCTCATGCTCTTCCATGAGTAACCACACCAAGGAGCGGGTCACTATGGCCAAAGTGACCCTGGAGAACTTCTACAGTAACCTCATCGCCCAGCATGAGGAGAGAGAGATGAGGTAATATCCACAATTCATCAGAGCTACACATCCTTTTGCAGTAGCTGCATAATAACACATGAATTTTTGAGGGCCATTATCGTGTAATTCCAGCTTAAAACATTCTAATAATTAAATTTACAGCTAAACTGAAATATAATCTATGCTTTTGCTCACAAGTTGATACACACATGCAAATAAAAATTATAATTGTATTTGTTTTTAACGGGTGGGTGTGGCCTATGCAACTGGCCTTGTGTCATCACAGTGTGGGTAGAATATGCAAATAAACTGTGCACAGAGCTCTCCACTTCCCTACCCACATTGCAATGACACAGAGCTGGTTGAAAAAAGGCAACGTTTCCCTTTATGATTGAAGAATATTCTTCACTGTCCTGGTTGGTTTTATTGTGGAGGCATATTTTTTTTTCTTTGATACAGATTTAATTCACACAATGATGATCAAAGAAGTGCAACAGTCCACAACGTCCATGATTCAGTACATGTGGTGGCTTGAGGGTCACAGCAGGGGAAGCACAAAACAAAACATTATAAATAGCTTTAAGCGGTGGCTCATTAGCAGGTATTCAAAATCAAAACAAACCGCTTGACCAACAGACTTTCTTTTACAAAGCTGGAGTCTCGAAGCCTCTGTTTAAGATAAGGATGCAAAGGGGAGACGAGATCCTTTTGTTTTATTTTATCCTTTTGATTGACATGTAGCTGTTATTTTGGGGCTTATGTTAACATTGTACATAATTTCTAAACATCATAGTTGTATGTAATAAAAAGTGATATTTTTTAAAGGCAGTTTTGTCTCTTTTCCAACATAACTGATTTGAGGGAATGTGCATAAACAACGTTGTGGCTATAGAACAATGGTAATGGTAAGATTGTCTCTTTAGGCAGCAGAAGCTGGAAAAGGTGATGGATCAGGAGGGCTTGGCAGATGAAGAGGTGAGTAACAAATGCACACTCTTGCAATGTTTTCCCAGCATGCTCTGGGGCGGAACAGGAGAACTCACTTGACTTCCCCTGTAGTAGTGTGCTCTAAAGTGTTTGAGCCAATGCACTTACACAAAAACTGTAGCTTAAAGAAGTGGTTTAGAATTGTAAAATAAAAAAATATATTTTACTTTTACCAAGCAAGCAGTTGGCTGATTACTGTAATTCTTAACATGCTTGGTGTGTCCACTTACCCATTTCTTTTTTTTCTGTGATGTCTTTTTAAATTTCGTTGGGTGTGATACACATCCTGGAGGTAGCCTGAGAAGACAACTCTGGGGAGATAAAATCCTAGAGGCATTAACGTAACACAGGCTGTTGAGAGCACTGGTGTTTGGGGGTAAAACTGAAGGGACTTTATAATAGTGAAGTCAAACAGTTGTTTGTATGCATCAAACGCTGGTGTATTTGAAGTGATGTGATGTCTGTGCTCTGCAGAAACGTATCAGGCGTTCTCAGCATGCAAGGAAAGAGACAGAGTTTTTGCGTCTGAAACGTACTCGGCTGGGTCTGGAAGACTTTGAGTCCCTGAAAGTGATTGGCCGAGGAGCTTTTGGGGAGGTAACAACCAAATACTTGGAACATGATTCTCTTTTGCTATTGTGAACCCAAGAGATTAACAGACCTTCAGAAATCTGCAAATTCAGGTTTGTATGAGCATTGTTGTGTTTGCATCTAGGTTCGTCTGGTGCAGAAGAAAGACACTGGTCACGTCTATGCCATGAAGATCCTCCGCAAAGCTGACATGCTGGAGAAAGAACAGGTGAGGCAGAAGGATAAACACACAATAAAATGCTGCTGTTGCATTAGTTGGACATTTTTCAACCTCGTGTGTGTTGGTGTGTGTGTCCCCGTGTGTTAGGTTGGTCATATCCGTGCTGAGCGGGACATTCTGGTGGAGGCAGATAGCCTGTGGGTGGTCAAAATGTTCTACAGTTTCCAGGATAAGATGAACCTCTACCTCATCATGGAGTTCCTGCCTGGAGGTATGAACCCTTAGAGGTGCTGTAAATGACATCCAGAACATATCTATAAGGGGTGTTGAAAATGTTTTATTATTAATTAATCGCGATTTATTATGGACGAGTATGGATCGATTATTACATTTTCTAAATGTTATTATTTTTGGCATTGTTTTATTTTGAAAAAATGTTATCGCGGCAATGGAAGTTGATATATAGATATAGACTGATGGATACGTTTCTCTATCATGCTTGCATTGTTTTTAAGCAGAGAAGTGTTAAATGTACATGCCGCAGTGAATTGCGACCATAGACCGTAAAAACAAAAGATCACAACTTGTTAATCAAAACTATTTTATTAGAATCTAAAATAATATTGATTACTACAGTAGCCGGCTCCACGCAAGTGAACGGTCGGCTCTAATGGAAAGCTCTGACTTTACTCACCTAAAGCTCGGTAAATTCAGTGCGTAAGTGAATGAATGAGGAGAGGTGGAGCCGGAGCCTCTGATGACTGACGGGTGACAGACACTCTGCTGAGGCAACGGCAACACAAGGCAAAATAACTTTATATTATGAATAGTTTAAAAATACTTTCAGTAGTTTATGAACATGTAAGGTTAGTGTGGGAAATAAGACTATTACATTTATTTGCAAGTGTGAACATTTGTTTCGAGTTAAAACAATTAATTCTGAAGTTACAAATACACAACGTAGAAAGTGCTTTCAGTTGTTACTCAATAAAAGAGAAGTTAAGTAATTCAGCAACTGAATGTTTTTTCAAATGGTGCAATAACTTTGTGGTGTCTTTTGGGGCACTGTTGTCAGTGGAAAATCAAGAATCGTTAATCGAGAATGGGTTGGTAATCGAATTGGGACCTCATTAATCGAATCAAATTGGGAAATCGGACAGATTAACCACCCCTAATATCATGGCTATGACATATTTATATCAAGATTGTCTCCACGCGGCTCTCGTTCTCATTCCCAACTTGTCACATAATGGATGTTTGGTCAGAAGCCCTTAGCATAACTTTGTAACCCACTGTGAAGCTATAAGCATGCACTAACATTCACATAGGGCTTTTATGACTTAAAAGTTCCAGGAATTTGATGTAATCTTGTTTGTGTTTCCACCACATCTGAAGAATCCTAAAATTAAGGTAAATTAGACAGAAAATAGATTATTAAGCAATGGTAGCATTTGAAATGCAATCTTCAGAAAGAAAAACAAAAAACAATAGTGCATGTGTCCATTTTTATTAATTCTACAGAATCAGAGGGCTGTTCTCCACAGTAACAATATGCTAAATCTTATGGTTATTTGTTTCTACTCAAGAATGTAAAGCACCCTGAAACAGTCAGAAAATCGTTAGTTTTCTTACGTCATTCACTCTTGCTCACTCAGCTGCAGCCACCTCTCTTGTCCATGCGTGCTGTCAGCTGTTTGCACTACATCTCTCTTTTTTTCTGCTATCTACCCTGCAACCTAATATTGATGTTATGACTGACGCAGTGCACAAGTTCAAGCAGCTGCAGTGTGTGAAAGTTCCTCACCTGGAGCACAGAATATCTATCACTACAACATGAGTGTTAGTGTGATTTAGGGGTGTAACGATACATCTATGATTTGATTCTATTACCTGTTATTGATAACAGGTTGTGATAAATGAGTATATGATATAATCTCCTACTGATTGCGGCCTCCTAAATCAAACAAAATCGAAGTTGTACTGAGGCAGACCTTGTTATATTAGCATATTGTTTAATGAGTCAATACTGTACCTGGACAAAAGCCATGATTCACATACCTATTGTGACTGTGGTGCAGGAGACATGATGACCCTGCTGATGAAGAAGGACACTCTGACAGAAGAGGCCACTCAGTTCTACATAGCTGAGACGGTGCTGGCCATTGACTCCATCCACCAGCTGGGCTTCATTCACAGAGACATCAAACCAGACAACTTGCTGCTGGACTCCAGGGTGAGTCATGGTTAACCACCTTTTCATCACAATAACTCCACCTATTGACATTGTTTTATTAGACTAAACCATAGGGCAGTTCTTCATGCTTGGTCTTGTGACCTTAAAGTGAGTTAAATAAATTATTGCATCACATCAACTTAATCAATTTGAAGATGCTTCTGTCCTCCATGTATTACTCCATAAATATTAAAGTCATACAAAGATTAAGTTCCATGGCTGTAGTTTTGGGCCCTGTTACTTCTCCTTGCTATGAGTAGTTCTAGTGGTGTGTTTTGTGTTTCCAGGGTCATGTGAAGCTGTCTGACTTTGGTCTGTGCACGGGGCTGAAGAGGGCTCACCGCACCGAGTTCTACAAGAACCTGAACCACAGCCTGCCCAGTGACCTCAGTAAACAAAGTCAGTCAACCCGTTCTGTTTATTTCAACTGTAGCTTGCATGCAAACTCAACCAATTGCTTTTGTTCATGTTATATGACTCATTAAAACACCAATCTACTTTAACACGGAGCTGTCCTGGTTCCACAGCCTTCCAGAACATGAACTCCAAAAGGAAAGCAGAGACCTGGAAGAGGAACAGGAGGCAGCTGGTACGTCTGAACAGAGATGTGATTATTAGTGACGGGTAGATGAGGCGTCATGAAACGTTTCGACACATTGCCGAACTGTATTGATACTGTGTCACTGAATACTGACACCTGCTGGACCTTAAAAATCCCTACAGGCAACAGACTCATCTGACACTGGTTTGATGACCTAGTAATATAATTTAAGTCATTGTATTATTTCATATCTTCAAATGTTTAAATTATATCTTTAAATATAAAATATCTTTGATGTTATCAAGATACAGTCAATAAATAATGTGATAAATAACGTGAAAATCTAATTGAACGTGTTGTGAATGAGGATGCTTGTGGACTGGGATTTTTTTTTTTTACAAATCAAACCAGTAAAAATCCCAGACACCTCATGTGAAATAACCAGGACTATTTATAGTCTGGCATGTAAAACCTCACTGCTTACCGGAGAAGCATGTGAAATATTTAGTGTTTTCAGGGGGACATTTGATTGTTAACCGTCAAACAAACCTTTAACTGACGATCTCATTCTCGGCAGGCTTTCTCCACTGTGGGAACTCCAGACTACATTGCTCCTGAGGTCTTCATGCAAAACGGATACAACAAGCTCTGTGATTGGTGGAGCCTGGGTGTCATCATGTATGAGATGCTTATAGGTAAAATGAGTGGATGGCATGATGTAACAGTATCCTCATTTTTTACATTCAGGCAAGACCACATGTGGTTAAACATTTGAGCTGGCCAGGTGTGGTTTAAAGTTCCCCTTTGTCTGCAGGTTACCCTCCGTTCTGCTCAGAGACACCTCAGGAGACCTACAGGAAAGTGATGAACTGGCGAGAGACGCTGACCTTTCCTCCAGAAGTGCCTATATCGGAGAAGGCCAAAGACCTGATCCTCAGGCAAGAACACACCACTGTTCATCTTCTCACGCACATGTTTTAAAGAAAATAACAATTGGCACTATCCAGTCAATTCTTATAAAACATGTCGGTTAACCAAGAGGACCTACCACCTTAAATATTTTGTGCTAAGTTATTGAGTGTGTACGATATGAAGAGAACACATTTTGTGAGCAGGTTCTGCTGTGAGGAGGAGCACAGGATCGGTGCTACAGGTGTGGACGACATCAAATCCAATCCTTTCTTTGAGGGGGTGGACTACGACCATATCAGGTGGGGACAGTTCTCACGAGTTCATGTTCAGTTGTCCAGTCCAATGAGACATTACTTTATTTGAACCTTTGTCTTCCTTTGCCTTGTGTCTTATCTGTGAACTGACAGCATTGTTAGGTAGGTGAATTCTCAATTAGTGTTCTAAATTCATCGCACTGAATTGTCGCTGTCTTGTGATACCATCGTTATCAGGGGCAACATATTGTGATAGTATCATCTCTGTGTGGTTCCCACCTCTTACATGTACTGAATATGTCCCCTTTAACTCCCACATACTCAGTGGCTACATATCAGACTGTGATTGTACTCGGCAGCCTCATTCATAAAACAAGTTTATTCAAGACTGGTGTACATTACTGACAGCACAATTCTTCATTAGATTGTTGTGTAAATGAAACAGATACACAAATTAGTTGTTGAAATACAAAGGCACACGCACTCCTCTATGCACAGGCCAGGCTTTTCACAATAACAGCACCTTTCTGGTGCACAGATGTTGTGCCTGTTGCGGAAACATTGTCACTGTCATCAGAGGAGAGTTTATCAGAAACGAACAGTAAGGAGCAGATAGTAAGTTGCTGATTTCTGATCAGAGCAGTAGTTCTGCACCACCCACATTATCTGTTATTTGTACGTGGTTTGCACATTTCAGGCTAACATGTTAGCCAGCTCCTGGAAAACGTATTCAGACCCCTTGAGTAAAAGTACTAATGGCACACTATATATATAATATAATTATATTACTGTATTATTATTGATGTATCTATGAGAGCAACATTTTAATTTTGTAAAGTTAGGGCATATTTTAATCATCATTCATATCATGTTTTTTATGTTAAATCTCGACCTCAAAAGTTACTAAAGCTGTCAGCTAAATGTAGTGGAGTAAAAGTATGATATTTACCTCTAAAATGTAATGGCGTAGAAGTATAATGTTACATAAAATGGAACTAGTCAAGTAAAGTGCATGTAACTCAAAACTGTTCTTAAGCACAGTACTTGAGTAAATGTACTTAGTTACATTTCCCCACTGGCCAGCTCCGATGATCTGCTGATTCTTCTTCCCTGTTCTAAAAAGCAGAGTTTCACTATGACTCTTTCTGTTCTCCAGGGAAAGACCTGCCGCCATTCCCATAGAGATCAAAAGCATCGACGACACCTCAAACTTTGATGAATTCCCTGACTCAGATATCCTCACACCAACAGGTATGCCGCCTCTTTCTGATGACCATGTTTTGTGCCTCTGCTGCGATGTGTGACAAAATTAAGAAGCTCTCTTGTTTTTCTCATGGCCTCTAGTGGCCCCAGTGTCCAACCAGACTGAGGCTGACCTGAAGAACAAAGACTGGGTCTTCATCAACTACACTTACAAACGTTTCGAAGGCCTGACAGCTCGAGGAGCCATACCGTCCTACATGAAGGCAGGGAAGAGATGAAGACCACAATGAACCGTGAACCGGTGGTCCAAACCCCTGCAGGTCTAAAAGGAGAACTCTTTCCATTCTCTGTGTTTAACCGAGTGATGAGGATATTTGTCACACAGGGCTCTTTAAAGGGGCTCAAATCTCATCTGTTGCTTTCCAGGAACTGCTGCCTTCATTTCTGCAGGTCTTCACTTTCTCTGATGCTTCCAAGGGTACTTTTCTACTTCCTGCTCACACATGGAGACTAAACAGAAATTGAAGTGACTGGGATTCTTTCCACTTGCCATTTTCACCAGTGGATGCAGTGGGATGTCTTTCTTCTGATTCCATGACATTCCCTCTCCAGGACTTCCACTCCATTTGCCCTTACTCAAACACTGCATTAAGTCGTCACTTGAAGTGAATCAGGTGCTCTTCAGGGACCCTGTTCAGATGTTTCTGCCTATTTCCCTTAAGAGCTCACTGTGAGGCTTCTCTAAAGTGCTGCTGGCTTCTAACCTAACCAAAGATTGTGATTTCAGTGACTCTCACTGTTTCCACCTGATGTCTCTGTCACCTCACTTCTCAGAACTTATAATTGTAGTTTTATGCATTCATAATGCAAGTCTTGCTTGTTGAAAAGGTGTGAATACACGAGTGATGGTCTTGTTACATTTTCACCACGACCCACTTATGTTGAAATACCTTTAGCACCTTATGTGATGTTTGTGATGTCCAGTACAGTCAAGCCTTCAGCTCACTATTTGAAAACTAACGTAGTAGTAGTAGGCAGTAAGTCACCATTTTATACCTTGAATGCCATAAAAATGTTAAACTCAGATTGTGGGTCCTGACCAGATGATCATGCAAACTGAAAGTAATGCAGTTCTCGTGGACTTCTAGGCAGCTGAAAGCAGTTTGTCTCGGTCCACCTATTTAACAAAAAAACCAGAACGGATGCATTACGGTAGCACAGACATGTACAGCTGAAGTCATTGCAACCTGCACATCACAGCATTCACATTATTTGATTTTGTGTGGACTTAAGGTTGAAATTTAGAAGCACAGGGCTAAACATCTTCCACTGAACACAATATCCAAAATGCTGTCATTTGAAATGAATGTAAATTAAGTTTTATGGAGAAAAATATTTTTTGCCACAATAATTCCAAAATGCTGTTTGTGTGAATGTAGCCTGGACCATACAACTTCTCTTTTTTTTATAATCTGTCCTGACACATTAGATTTAAGTATGGAAGCCCATTTCCCCCACAAAAAGATTGTTAAACATAAGAGAGGGAAAAATGATGAGCTTGATGATGGACTTTTATATTATTGACATACAACATTTTAGATTTAGTCAAAACAGTTTATCAAATAACTATGTATTATACAATTACATGTTTTTTGCAAAATGTGTATAAAAGATGGTCTAAATATATATTTTAATTATAGTCTTGAGTCTTGACTCAGAATTTGGATTTATTAAGTAGTTTTTAATCAAAGTATACTAAGTATATCTCATAGTTTCATCATAATCTACAAAAACTCTTGGTCAAAATGATTCACGTCAAAGCTTTGTCTTTGCCTGTCAAAATGACTAAAACCGCATTTTGAGATTCGAGAGGTTCAAATCTGGCATACTGGGATAAAATAATTTATTTTGACTTGAAAAGATCACTTAAAAAATGGCTCATTATTTTATATGTGTGACAGAAGTGTTGACTTTGGTGTTGCCATCTTTTCTTTTTTTCCTCTGGCAGGAATGGGCTTCCTTATGAATAGTTGAGTCTGATGCTTTGTCTGTTAAATCAAACTTGGTGTATTCAGGTAGTGTGTAGGTGAAGCTCAGCACATTGAAACGCTTTTTTAAAAAAAATATGCAGCCTTTTTTCTAAGGTAGGGGTCACTATTTTAAACTACGTGTTATTGGAATATTCCTACACTGCATGTTTTGACAAACGGCAGGTGGGTCAGCTTAAAGCAATAGAGCATGAGGAATGATTGTTGACTGTGCGTGTGTGGTTTCAGACTGGGGGCGAGGATGTAATTGTGTTCACTTAAAATATTGCAACATTGGATTGCATGGAGATGTGTATGTTTTACGAGTGATGCTCTTATGTGTTTGTGTATGTTTTGAGGAGTGGTGTGTGTGCTCTACTTGTGTCATTGTGTACCACGTGTGATCTGAGAGTCAGCATTGAGGGATTTTGGGAAGGTGGGTGTACATTATTTAAACCACTGTTCTCTTTGTAGCATGTGGCTGTTATATTGTTTTCTGCTATTTGACAATGAATTACTCTGCACCAACTCTGTTGTGTCCTTCAAATCATTTGGATGAATGATGGCGTGTAGCATGTTGTATCTTCATGAGGATTTAGTCGATGTGTCCCTCAGAAAGCTGCATGGCCTGCAAATCACAGGCAGAGCTGTTGACTTGAGACATGACTCCTTAACACTGAATATTTATGCTTTTAAAACTCAATCAAGTCTCCTCTTTTGACTGTTCCTGGGACAAGAAACTGGTACTTGCACATCTGTAAATATTACACATTTCATTAGTAAACCTAATACTTTTGAAGGAATTTCAAACATGGGGGAAAAACTTACCATCACTATTTTAAAAGCAAATGTTTCAGTGAATGCATATTTAAGGTATAGAAACAAATGTCTAAAATAATACAAACATACAGTGTCTTGAAAAAGAATTCACCCCCTTGGCTTTTTACAGAGTTTGTTACATTACAACCTGTAATCTAAATGTTTTTTAGTCTGAATTTTATGTTATGGATCTTAAGTTGATGAAGGGAAATTAGAAATATATATATATATTAGGGCTGTAACGATTCATCGAGTTACTCGAGTTACTCTATTACAAAAATTGGTCGAGGCAAAAACTCTGCCTCGAAGCGTCGTTAAATTCCGATGACGCGCAGCGATCTGATTGTTCCACACCTGATTGTTAAGGGAGCACACCTTCAAACATTCTGAACTTAATTGGCGCGATGGCGGAGAGTCGGAGAAAAGAGAAAAGACAGAAAATATCAAAAGTTTGGGATCATTACACACTAAACACCGAAGGCAACAAAGTGGTGTGTAAATACTGCAAAGCAGAGCTCGCTTACCACAGCAGTACAACATCGATGATTCAGCATCTGAACCGTAAACATCCACATTATGCGGTTCCGCCAAGCGGCGCTGAAGGTAACGTAGCCTCTTTACATTGATGGTCGCTGATTTTAATCACATAGCCGACTGTATTTATATATTTATATAACGATGTTTTGATGCGGTTTGACTTGATATGATGTTTAGCGTTGATGTGTTTAATTAGTGAACTTGTTCGTGTTCAATTGCAAGTAAAGACGAACAAAAGAACCTCTTCACACGCACGCATGCACCCTAATCTTGTCTCTCACTATCCGTCACGCACAGCATGCGTGCACACGTACACAAACACACACGCACAGACAAGTTGCTAGGTTACCATACCAAATAGGCCTCCCAGAGAATATTATTTGTTAGTAGCCTAATGGTAAATGCTGCACCTGTGTAGAAATCTACATAAAACAGATATTTACTTTGATGTCAGTGCTACATTACAGCATGATAATAATAATAATAATAATAATAATAATAATAATTGTATTTGTATTGCACTTTTCATAAAAAAATATCTGATTAATCTATTAATCGATCGATAAAGTGCTAGATTTATCGATTCCAAAAAGAATCGATAGCTACAGCCCTAATATATATGGAAGAAAATAATTTAGAAATAAAAAGCTGAAAATTGCTGTTTGCACAGGTATTCAGCCCCTTTGCTACGAAGCCCCTAAAAAGTTCTGTTGCAACCAATTACCTTCATAAGTCACATAATTAGTAAAATAAGCCATAGGCTTATTGTGTCCAGCATATCCTTGCCATAATTAATCAAATATTCCATAATTCCTATGTAAGGATAGGTATTGGCGACAGAAGAACAAAGCATAACTTCTTAAGATGTAAGGTGATGCCAATGATATGCTTGTGATGAATGATGCCTTATTTGAACCACACATTGCATATTCCCTTTCCTTAAATGATAAAAACATTTAAAAAGTGTAATAAATTAACCATCTGAACTTCCAATGAGAGATTGTTTATTTAATCTATAATGGTCTCACTTAAATTGTGGCAGTATATATTACAAATATTTGCAAACATAAAGCCAGCTTCACCGCGGTGTGTTTCCCTTTAAAAACAATCCGACGTAACGTGACGCAGATGCTTCCATCCATATACCCTTGCGCCCATCCTCGCGCGGCAGCCATCCAGCGTACCTCTGCATCCCGCCCTGGCCCAGCCCCCCTCTCCTCTCCTCTCCTCCCGGCTGTGTGAGCCAGGATCACCGCTCCATGCTGCGGAGCTGTTGGCAAAGGACCGCAGGAAAACAATGCAAACTGACGCGATGGAACCGTAGGAATAACGGCGCTACGGGATAGGGGGCACAGGTAAGCGAGGCCTGGGCTTGTCATTGAAATCATCAGTTCCGTTGGCCACGGCAGATGTTTATCGGAGGATGCGCCTGGAGTGGAGAGTGCTGTGTGCATCAAGAAAATGAAACAGAAACATGAATGGCGAAGCGGTACGGGAAATGTGTGGTGCTCCGCAAGGCTCGAGCCGTTTTCAGCTGTGTGTGTTTATTTTGCTGCAGCTGGTGAAGGATGCTGCGCAGTGCGCTCCGGCAGATGTTTGCGCGTCTTGTCATCCTGTGCGCCCATGTTTGCATGCGTGTAACTCCCCAGGGCCTTTGGGCGTCAGAGCCATGTTTTCCACCGGTGTCAGCCTCAAAACAAGATTGAAATGAAATCGTACTTTTCTCTGCCCCTCCGGCTCTGTACGGAGAAACAGCTCACTGTGTCCCAAAGTAAGTGACATCCATGTTTTCAGGGAAGTCGTGACAGGTTGGATGGCGCTGCAGTTTGACCTTGCAGCATTTCTGTTTTTCAGGAATGCAAGTCCCACCTGACAGATAGCAGAGGCACGGCTCTTTGTGTATGTCTTTGAAATGTCCCTTTGGAAAAGCAGTCATCAATGCTTAATCCAATTTCCAGGAGGCTATATGGGGTTAGCGCAGAGTTCATTGAATTTACTCCCATTTCTCTTCTGCATCTTCAGTAGAAAAGCCTGTTCTTTACTGTAACACTGCTGATATAGTGCAGAGGTGAGTTTAGCTGGAGCTTCTGACAGATTACCTTGGCACAAAAAGATACTTTTTTTTTTCTGACAGCTACCCAAAAATGCTAGAATACTGTCAGAATTGATACAGCAAGGTGCAGTAAAAACAACAGGTAGTGTTAGATGAATACATAGTCTCTTTGTTGTCATCCTGGGTCTGTTTGTATCTTTTTGTAGTGTTTTGTGGTCATATTCAGTATCTCTGCTGTCACTTTGAAGTCGTTTTGACCTCTGTAGCCCCTGGCCCTCTGCCCCTTAAGCCTGTTTAGTTATCCTCCCATGTACAATTTTATGTTTTTATTTTACTTTTTTTTTGCACACAGTCTAAATGGTGTCACAAAGAGCAGAAGCACAACATGCCTGACTGCAGAGGCAAAGCTCTGCTGTTTCCTGTTCTTTGCTATTGGTCACTTTAGTCCTTTGCAGCATGGCCATCTTGTCAACAGCAGGCTCCTCCATCCTGTTCTCAGCAGTCTCAGCCAATGGCAGCTCTGCTCCTGCTCACGTTCGACACAAGTGGCGGACCGACCGTAGCCATGGTGACTTGGCAATTGTTTCCACAGCATGATGTTTGCTCAGATGCACCCATGGTGGGATTTCTGCCTTTTCTAATTCTGCCTTTTTTTCCCCCCACAAACAGAATTATTGATCTGAAAGAGTGTCCTGGATTCACAGGACTATGCATTGCAGCAGTTCATTTCAGTTGTTTATTTGTCCATCTCCTCTCAACTATTGGTTGTAGTGCTAATCATCATTTAACTGCTTGGCAGGTCTTACTGCAGGGGAGGAAACAGCATCTCCGTCTAAGTGGTTTTTGCTGGCTGGGGCTTTTTTGTGTAGAGTTGGGACAATTTCCGAACAACAGAGTGAGAGAGAGAGATGTGTTTTATGTTAGAAGCCGTGAACATGGTGCTTTTTGACAGTAATTATCATAATATGTTTGTTTAAGAAAATACTTAAAGAGTCACAAGCAAGCAACTGAGGCCTGGAACTCCCCCCTCTGCAGATCCAAAGAGGTGGAAGGGGGAAGCTGTTCACATGTTTTCGGGTTGATTAGACAAGACACGGCAGAGTTTTTGAAAATCTGCGTCAATATGGAAATGTTTGGGATGACCGGTTGAAAAATCTTTCCATCGGCCCATCCCTAGTTTGCATGGTCTCCCTGTGTGTGCATGTGTTTCCTCCAGTTGCTCTGGTAACCTCCCACAGGCCAAACACATGCAGATTAATTGCCACCTTAAACACTATAGCTGTGATTGTGACTGTGAAACGTTATCTCTTTCTGTTGGTCAGCCCTGTGAATGTCTGGTGACCTGACCATGTGTTTCTCACCTCTGCTCAATGTCAGCTGTGACCAGCTCCAGCCCTCTGCAGCCCTCAGCTGGAGTATGTAATTGATGCTTCGCTTTATTCTGTATGAGCAGCAAAGAATGCCACTTTCAAACTCATTACTCATAGTGCTGTTGTGAGGAGAAAGGGGCAACTGTCGATGGGTGTTCCAGACATTTGAGAATAGCAATAATGTGAATTAGACAGTTTCATTAAGTACCATGTGGGGCAATGGTTCTCAGATTGTCTGACTAGTTATCCTTTAAAGAAAAGCAGCATCTACATGTGATCCCTTGGTTGTGATCAAGTCATTGAAAGAGTGGTGTGCCTTTTTCACACTATCTCATTTCAAAAGTTTGTCAAGGCCTGAGCAGGTCAAACTTCAGTTTTATTCAGGTGAGATTGCCACCAACTGATATCCTTCCCCCTTAGCCTCCCTTTCCAAGCCTGCCAGAGAGCTACAGTGGTCTGCAGGTCACATAAAAACGGTGGTTTTAAAAAAATAAAAACGGTTTTGGCATGGTATTGCGCCCCGACAAACTGGCAGGACCTGATTGGTCCAGACTGTGTCAGATGATACTGTGTGGGCTAGGCCTTAAAGCTGCCACCCGGTTTTTTATATTAATGTTAAAGGAGGTCACTCTTGTGACTTTACTCTCTTTGAGCTCGATGTTTTGGTTTTAGACTTACATAAAGCATGGAGTAACACAATGTATACCCACCAGCACCAGACATTAAATGTCAGTGGCTGAGTGATGAACATAGAGGAGAATTCGGCAGCTAAACAGACATAACATTCTCCCAGAAGTTGCAGGAGACCAAACCAGAGCTTAAAGAGTTGAATAAATGTTCATGCTGTTCTGTGCCTCCCAAATGTGTAAAAAGGCACCTGTTGGCTAACATGTTAACCATATCATAAGAAGGACATATTACTATTTTTAACATAAAGAAAAACATTAAATATTTACTGTTTTTCAAAGTTTATCATCTTCATCCTAAATGTAGAATGAAGAGAAAGTGAAAGGGATTCATGTGTGTAGTCTCTTCCCATGTTGCATTAATGTGATTGTGAAGATTGATTTCCTGTTTTTCTCAATGCTCTTTCCTCATCTTGTCTCTGAGCAAAATAGTTTGCATTGGCTATTAGCTTGATCACTTAGGCTGCAGTGCTTTGCCATCTCTTTAATCACTGCTGCTTGGCTCGCTAATGACAAACCCTTGTGTAAGATATTTTGAGCATTTGACCTGATTAAAGTAATGCAGAGTGCTTTTCACCCAGAACTTGTAGCCAAATTAGGGTAAATCTTGTGAGAGCCTAGTGTAAGAAATCTGTGAAAGAAAGCCTTTGCTGGGCTTAATGTCATGAATAAACATAAAAGAGACCAAATTGCTGGTTAAAGTAGGAGTTCACGTTTTAGAGGGATTTGCGGTATCACATCCTCCTCTCCTTTTCACCCTCGGTGTTAGGTGTTGGGTTTATTGATGGGCCAGTAAGACCTGCACTGTATTTTAATTGCTGTGCTCTGCTAGATTTTAGCTAAGCTAGTCTGCTTTTGCTGCAGTCGCAGGGTGACTCTGCAGGAAAACCAAAAGTCAGTGTGTGTGCTCACTCCTTCATTTCCATCCTGTTTTTACTGAGGAGAGATTTGTGTGAGTATATCCTTGACTCCTCTCCAGCTCTTCACACTTATGCACTTTCATTCTTGAGCTACATGCATATCCATGAAGCCACAGAGGCTTGAAGGAAACTAGTCACTAATTGTGTTGCGCTCCAGTCTGCTCTTGTCGGTTATGTTTTCCATTAGAAGTGTAGCCACTTTGGTGACTTTAACCCCTGGTAGAGTGATGTGGTGAAGGCCTAATGCCAGTGTATACATATACCAGTACGCACTGCACACGATCTGCTCAGTTAAGCAAGCAGTCACAGTGGCTTAGTGTGGGGAATGAGTCTGCTTACTTGCTTTATAATGCTTATTGTAAGCCAGTGTTTTTGCTTGCTTGACAAATGAGCAAACACAACATGCATTCTTTATATGTCCACAGTTAAACCCACCAAAACACTGTGACTGACTGGGCCACCAGTTGGCTCTCCCTGGCAGCTGTTTCTGTCATCCTGGCAGGAGCGCTAAGTCGTCAGTAAACAGTAGCATCTTGGAAAGTTTTATTGAATTTACGTGTTTCCATCAAGCATTTTTCATGCCAGTCTTCAAAATGTTCAAAAAATGTTGATGGAAACAATGTAATGAAATATAACGAGAAGTATAGCATATATATATAGGTTTTTTGGTCATTCCCCACTTTGGATAAGGAGGAACTTTCAAGCCCCACCTGCCCCCATCACCCAAACACAATGCTAACGAAATTCACCAAGCCTAACATTTTCATGTGACATCATGTATCTAAATTTTAACTCAATAACATCAAATTAAACCAAGTTCAACAATAAGGATAATAAAAGTGCAACTGTGTCGTAACTGTGTCAATAATAGAGAAATAGAGAAAATAGAAGTGCCACGCTGCAGTGCAATGCATTTGGCAAGACAGGTGAGCAAGTGAATATATGATTCGTATCCCTGCATTAGTGGCTGCAAAGCTGCAAGCTTAAAATGTTCCAATTTATTAAAGTAACATCATGTTGTATCTAAATTCTAACTAAATTAAATAACAGCAAGTTAAAAAATGAAGAAAATAAAAGCGCCACTTTGCAATCCGATCACCCACCTAATAAGCGCCAACAAACAGCTATAAGGAGGATTTGCTCTCACACATGCTGCATATATAGTCACACACACACAGTCACTCTCTAGTCTAGTGCGCGGGTTTGCTCCAGATTCCGAGAGATCGGATCTCATTTGTGGGCGTCAGGGAGCTGCTATCAATATGTCTGGATAAAGATAGGCATAAAGAGGAAAATTTCCTCCCATTTGGCGCGTCCCACCTTCTCACTAATGTGTAGATTGATAGATACAGCCCTGATTCTAAAAAGGATGTTGATGAAAGATCCTTGATTACATATTTATAAGTCCTGAGTCTGTGGTCACTGCCACAGACACTGAGAAGCTTGTGAGTAGTAAATACAGTACGTCCTTTTCAGAAGACATTGACATGATCCAGTACAAAAAAAGTACAGGTGTTAAGAAATGCATTTTTAAAAAAAATTCCATTTAGCTGTTGCACTTTCAGGGTCCGGGTGTGGTTTAATGCTGGCTCACTGTCACTTGATACAAAAGCTCCATTGTATCAAAATGCAGAGTAACACCTGTGTATGTTTGTTTTATTGTTAAATAAAGTGACAACACAGATTGTACACTTTCCAAAATTGCATTGGCTGTGCAAGAGAAGAAGATAGTTAATATGCTCCATTTGTGTTTGCTTTCCTGAAACACAGGAAGCATCATTGAACCACAGAGCATCAAATACAGTACATGCAGCTTTAGTCTGTGACTTACTGACCTCTGTGTTTAATATGAAACGTCTCTTGTGTCCTGCTGTGGACTTCAGTGACCAAACCTGGCACCAGTTTAAAAAACAAACGGGCTCCAAAGCTTTTTCATGCGTTTAAATGATCTCATTGGTGTGAATACTGGAGGAATCACCTCCAATTACTCCGACTAGATCAAATCCTGTTTCATCCTGAGCATTCTCTAGTTTCATCTACACTGCTCACACAAGATGACAGAAAAATTCAGTTTTTACTAATTGAACTCAACTTGTTCTTTCACAATTCTGAGTATTTATAGCACCCACGGTACCATGAATGGTGGCTCCTACAGAAGCTGCTGACTGAGCAGCTTACCCTGATAAGAGAATGACTCATCAGCATCTCGTCACATAGAGAGACTTTGGCTTGGAGGGATGCAGTGCTGCACACAGCATACAGATGTATTATTTAAATCAGTTGGAATATTCTCAACTTAGAGATTTAAGACACTGGGTACAGGAATCAATGCTGCCAGCTTGCAGTAGCAGCTGACCGTCCTCTGACCACAGAGCACAGTTTAGATGTCGTTACTACTACAGCTCATTATGTGAGCTGAGACGGAGATCATCTAGTATGGAGTTCGATACATTTTCATCCATATCATCGAGGCTAGCCCTGTGATAGACTGGCGTCCTGTCCAGGGTGTACCCCGCCTCTCACCCAATGCAGCTGGGATTGGCTCCAGCCCCCCGTGACCCGGGTTGACCTGGATAAGCGGTTACAGAAGATGAATGAATGAATGAATGAGTGAAAATAGATCTAAATAGCTAATAAAGGTCATTACAGTCAATTGCTGACTATATATAATTTTTTTTTTTTTTTTTAAATGCATAGCTAGCACCATTTCTATTTTCTATTATTATATGTTATTTAGTGACTTCTAGCAACTCTTAGGACAGCCAATAGCTACTTTCCTTACTGAGGAGTTAGCAATACTTTTTATTTTGAAACATTTTATTTTTACTTGATGTTCAGGGAAGCAATTTAATCATTTCAAATGTTCACTTCAAAGCATTTCTCTACACCTTTTTCTTAGTGAATTAATAAAAAATTTGGCTACACCTAAATTCTGTCCTGGTGCACCTAAAAAAAAAAGCTAGGCACACCAGTGAAACCTGTGCAAAAAGTTAGTCTGGAGCCCTGTATTTGTATACAAACAGTGACAGGGCGAGCACATGCTGCCCTTTGTGAAGAAAACTAGCAAGCAAAAAATACTTCTTTTTTAGTACTTTTTTGTTTTGGCAGCCTACCGCACAACACGTCATAGATTAGATAGAGAAACAGATTCGATTTTTGATTAATTCTGCAACTTGTCTGTGTGCACAATCACGTGTGACGTTGGAATGACGTTTTCTGATAAGGGCTGTATAAAAAGTTATATTAAGCACAATGTTTTGCATCCCTGCTGATTATTAAAACGCAATAGTACAATGGTTGAGTGACATGTCTAAAAGTTCTCCTGGCATTTCCGTTATATAAAACTGTACTGTAATGAATAGTGACAGCAAATGGTCAGCAAGGTACAAGGAAAGGTTGCTGATGGACAACTCACCACAGCAGCCTGACTCAGCATAATGTAGATCTCTGCATGACACAACACGAA
>CAFUXE010000298.1:518158-533381 GCA_903364295.1 Serranus cabrilla | reverse complement strand
TGTTGATGCGTGTCAGGGTGAAACTTTTTGAAAAAGGACAGAAAAACACCATTTATGGCGTGTTTTTGTGAGAGTGATCAAACTTTAAAATCCCTTAAAATGCCTAAAAATGCTTAAAATGTCCCAATTTCAGTGTGTTGATACATATTAGAGCCTAATCTATCCAGAAGTGACATTCTGACTACCTTACAACAAAAAGTAGACCGTGTTTTTTTTCCTAGGATGGGGAAGACATGACCCTGGCAAATCTCCCCATCCGCCCATGACTTCCCCATCCTATGGAAAAAAAAAATGGTCAAACTTTAAAATTCCTTAAAATGCCTAAAAATGCTTAAAATGTCCCAATTTCAGTGTGTTGATACATATTAGAGCCTAATCTATCCAGAAATGACATAAAAACACCATATTGAAAAATGGCCAAATTTTCAAAAAGTCATACTATAGCATGTCGTTCTTTTTCCCGAAAATGTTCAACTTTTTAAAAAATGCACCAAATTCGCAGGACAGCTTTATTAGAGTCCGTTGATGCGTGTCAGGGTGAAACTTTTTGAAAAAGGACAGAAAAACATCATATTATGATGTGTTTTTGTGAGAGTGATCAAACTTTAAAATTCCTTGAAATGCCTAAAAATGCTTAAAATGTCCAAATTTCAGTGTGTTGATGCATATTAGAGCCTAATCTATCCAGAAATGACAGAAAAACACCATGTTGAAAAATGGCCAAATTTTCAAAAAGTCATACTATAGCATGTCGTTTTTTATTTTCCCGAAAATGTTCAACTTTTTAAAAAATGCACCAAATTCGCAGAACAGCTTTATTAGAGTCCGTTGATGCGTGTCAGGGTGATATATCCAGAAATGACAGAAAAGCATGATATACAGAGATGTCAAAAAATGGTCAAAAAAAAAAGTCATACTATAGCATGTCGATTTTTGTCAAAACTTTTGAAATTTTAAAATGCCTAAAAATGCTTAAAATGGCCTAATTATAGTCTGTTTATTTAAATTAGAGCATAATATGGCCAGAAATGACAGAAAAGCATGACATCAGTGAGATGTCCAAAATTAGAAAAAAGTCATACTATAGCATGTCGATTTTGATCAAAAAATGATCAAATTTTAAGATGCCTAAAAACATTTAGGAACATAGTTTGTCCATAACTGACAGAAAAACACTAATTTATGGGATGTCAAAAAATGTAGGAAGAAAAAAAAGTTGTTTTTTGTTGAAAGTGGTGAAATTTTAAATTGCCTAAAATACTTACTGCATATAAAACATGATGGTACATTATATTATAAAAGGTCTTATAGTTTGGCTCAGTATGGTATAAAAAACATCAGAGTATACTTTGGCAAAATACAAACAAACAGTCAGAGTGTAGTATCTTATAAAGAGTCATAATGGAACCCCTGATATAGTGTGCCAGAAAAAAGGCTAAATCCCGTCCTGTTACTCTGCCGTGGGCCTTACCATGCAGATGAGGTAGACTCCCAGGAACACCTGTCCAGTAGACTGCAGGGACCTGCTGCGAGGCTTCTGTCGGTACACCTCCCCCGCCCCGCTGGCCAGCACCAGGAAGCCTCCGATGATGGCGAGCGCTCTGGAATACATCCGAACCTGCAGGGCAGCAACACGTAGCCGGTTGGAATAACTGTGACATATTCTGATAACACAGTCTACTCTCTGACTTCTAATGGTGCCCCAGATCCATTTCTGTCTCATGTGTGACACAGATCTGTTTTTAATGTTCCAGCACTGATCTGGGCCACTTTCTAATTCTGATACAAATCGGATTATGTGGAAATTAGACATCTGTCTGCATGTAGACTGCAGACTGCATTCGATATATTGCCTCATTGCAGATAATAACAGAAGTCAAACAAGTGCCTGTACATTATAAAGAGAGGTGGTTGAGTTCAGTGCAAAAAGCCATAAAAACAACCTCTGAGAAGATAACGATTTTTAGCTAAGTGGTTGGAACTGGGTAAAATTTGGAGAAATCTAAAAAAAACAACAACAAAAAACTGCTGTGTACACACAATTTCAGGGCTACTTCTTCAGACTTGGCCACATTTGTGAGAACATTTGTTGAGCTGTTAATCAACAGAAAGCAGTTAAACCCTGCAATTGCCGTGTAGCTTAAACAAATACATTAAACATCCTGCAAACAAAAAAATCTTTAATTTACGAAAAATCTAGGAAAAAGATGATTGATTGATTCAAACATGAGAATGGACAAAAAACACCATGACTAATGCAAAGATGAGATAAAATATGCACCAGTTGAACTTTAAAAAATTAGATTGTGTTATAAAGATGGATTTTTTGAGTGGTAGCATAAACGACAGCCAGCTGTGTTCCAGGACTGTTTTCCGCCACTGGAAGAGATCTCTGATAGCAGAAGCTGATATGTATCAAGGAAATATCTATGACGTACAAACAGTACCAGGATGTAAATAATCCCACCATTTGTTCAGTTATCCGGTCTTAATTCAGGTAAAGGATGTTGTCTTGTGTTACACTATGGCTTTTATGTGTATAAAAAGCAAGTAAAACAAACATTTTATTCATTAATAAAAAAAACTAAACATTCCCTTGTAGTGTTGTGGACACTTATTGTGAAATTGTTTGAAACAAATGTGTGTTTTCTATCTGTGGAATCTGATATTTCCGTCATGACTTACTCCAAAATGACTTACTCTTGGCCAAACCAGAAGAAAAACTAACCTACAACACCGTAACTGATATGAAAAGCAGTTTGTATAATAACACCTGTGTGTCACTATCAGGCACACCGATAACTGAGCAGCAGCTTTGTTACAGTAAACCACAGAAGGTGACTCACCTTAAGCCAGTCCCCGTAGTACACCTGTTCTCCAACGTACGAAGCATACGTGCTGACAGCCAGTTGAATGGCGGCGCCCATCGCAAACCACCTCCTCTTCACCCCGAACGACATGAAGCTGGCACACAGAACCGCAGCCCCCATGTCCACGTACAGGTACGGGACATGGATGTCTGGCTTCCTGGAAAAATGAAAAAAAGAAAAGAACATTAATTTTAAAAACATGTAAACGTGTATTGTAATTACAATAAACTTGTTTTGCAACTACTGGCCATTTTTTTTTAACTAATTCATTTATCATCTGGTGTGGTGATTACTTCTTGTCTTATAAATCCAATTTCAATAAAACTACTATACAAATATTCAATATTGTTGTTTTTGATCTCTGAAAATAATCATGTAATTCATATATAATATGTAGTAGTGTCTAAAATCATGACAGTATATCTCATGATAATCTTCTGCTGTATGACAGTTTACATATTTGGAGATTATAGGATATTAATTCAGAAAAACAAACAATAATTCACATTCTTGTAGCATAATAGATTTTTTTTCTGTCTCACACAGAACTTATATGAAATGTTTTGTGTATTTCAGAGAGAAAGGTACAGTTTTCCACATAAGACAACCCAAAACAAAATCCTAAAGTATCATTTAACATATAGTCACATTCTTGAAGCTGTAAGCATCATAGTCTCAGTCAAAATTAAGTAAAGATGCCCAATCAATAAACTGCATAAATCAAAATACTATACTAGAGAAACTTGGTTTAAAGGAACTGTTTATCCCAAAATCAAAAGTAGGTCATAGCGTTAAATTTTCAGTGTAGATTTTTTGGAGTGAGTTGCCACATGTTGTCTGCCTTTTCTTAAATAAAATAAAATGTAACTATATTGCACTTTTTAAAACTCAACAGCAATGTCCCTTTCTCAAACATCATGACCTGGTTGCTCAAGACTCTGGCACAGACCTTCTAATGAGACCTTCCATTGCTCTCTACTGGGTTTGTGGACTATATTGAGTAAAAGGGTAATTATTTCTGGGAAGGAGACATTGACATTGAGTTTTGCAAATGGCAATTTTTTCTGGCACACAAGCACAATTTCTTAACATTTTGTCAGGGAGAAGGCTTACACCTCTATGACAGATATCTCCAACATTCTGCAACTCACACCAAAACTGAGCAGAAGCAGTACTAGCAAGATGTCCTTAGGATTTGGTAACTGGGTGAACTCTCTCTTTAAACCAACTGTGTTTGTGCTGTGTTGAAATGATTGGTTTACAATAAAGTATTCTGATTCATGCCGATTATAAATTTGGTAGTTTTTGAAACTATGCTGCTTACAGCTTCGTGATTGTGAGTAGTTGACTGCCTTTCCACGTCATTAAACACAGTTGCCTTGTTTAGAGACTTTAATAGATTTAAACTGTATCTGTAACTTTAACTGTATCTTTAAATAACTCAACTAAAAGAAGCACCCAGGTACGACAAAAGCAGACTAGAGATGCCCTTTAAAGTTGCAATAATGAGAGGCTAATTCGGAGGGGTGTGGTGGCCCGAGTGAGACCAACCCACCACAGACTGAAACAATACTCGCTCAGTGAGCGTAAGAGATTAAAGCCATTATTACTGCCAGATATAATTACAGCTTGCCCACTGCCAATTAAAGACTAGGCTAAGTTAAATATAGCCTGCAATTTCAATTTAAACAACTCCATATGGCTGCAGCTTTCTGCCTGTGGTTGCCTATCTGATTGCTGAAATACAACCCCGGTTAAGTTAGCTAGCTAGCTCGCTGGCGGTTTTTCGACATAACGTGTTAAAAGGTACGCTAGGACTTCTATTGTCCACAGTATCTTCCAAACTATACACTAATATGATAGTTATCTTGATAATGAACTCTGTTTTAACAGTTTGACTGAGTTGGGTTGCTAGCTTGTTAGCTAGCGTTAGCTACTTTCAGGCGTTTTACTAGGTCATTATTCTTACCTTTTCGAGTCCGCTCGTTCAGCAAACAGCATCAGCATGCTGAAACAGTTCCAAAACCCGAACCTGGTCAAAATAAACGCCCCTAACTGGCTGAGAAACCGTAATGTTTGCTTCCGACTGGGAGCCGCCATTGCGCTTGTTGCAATCAATCCTTTCCGCCAACGACATTACAGGAAGTCATGCTACTTCCGGCTATATATGCAAATTTCTAAATAAAAGCTCACGTCATTCTACACGCATTGACGTCACTTAAATTCAAACGCTCATGCTATTATTCTGAAAGGCGTTTCTGTACAAACGCAAAGACGCCCCTCTATTGGTTGATATGACCACGTGGGCGAGATGGACTCGTTCATTGGAGGATTGAAAATTGAAAAGGTTCACCAGCGCCACCCACAGGGGAGAGTAGATCATCACAGAAATATAAAGGTCATTAGAGGAGATTGTGTCCCTAGGCGCTACTTGACCTTAATATTTTCTAACAGGCAGTCAATTACAGGAGAAACGGAGAATTCTGTGCAATAAAGCTCAGATTTGACAATTGAAACTGTAAGTTACTCTCAAACATTCATGCTGAATTCAGTATATTTAGTCAAAAAACAAATATTTATCAAGTACAGTTATGAATTAGGGCTGTAGTTACAGATTATTTTCTTTCCTCATTAATGTGCTGATTAATTACAATTTACTTATTGTGAAAATTATGGAGTTTAAGCCAAAGTATATTTCAAAGAAATGTCTGAATAGCCAAAGCTATTTTTTATCTGATTAAATATGTTCTGTTTTAATCATTAGACTTTTTCAATTAAGTAGTTAAAGATTTACAGCAAATTTCTGTCACCATGTAGAATTTTGACTTTGCAAAATCATCCCTACAATGCCAGGATTATAACACTGGTGCAATAATAAATAAAAGTTTTTATTCATATTTTTCTTAAGTCACTGGACAGATGTTACAAAGTTACCATAAAGGCAAATATATGATTATAAAATGTATTAAAACTATAAGCATGCAGGGCAATAATACAAAGAAAATCAAATATTCATAGAAGTAAAATCATCATACATAAATCCATTATATTACATAATATGTTGTACAGGGTATACAAAGCAAGAAAACAGGAAATATTCATGTTTTTCTTTTTAAATGCATTAAATAAGAAAACATGTGTAACTGTAGAATGAAAACCGCCATTAAAACACAGGACATTATAATATTTTCAATTACAGTTCATGTTACTTGCTTTGTTCAGTCCAAAACCCAACTATATTTAATTTAAAATAATATAACATGAGATGTTGGTTTACTACTAACATTTGGGAGCTAGAACCAGAGAATATTTCAGTGTTAACGAGACATCCTGGTAGCAGAAAGTTTGGCAATGAAAGTGATTCAAAGTATGGAATTAAACAGGACAAAGGAACAGGGAGGGGGTTGTTCATCAGGTGATCAGTGATCAGGAGCGTCTCCACGCCGCTGTTGATCCACCGTGACGTGTCTCGGGTTAATCTTCAGTAGATGAGACTAACCCAGATCCTGAAAATGGCTTAGTGTGAGACCTGCTGAAGGTTTACTTCAGGATCAGAGGCTCGTCATGTTGCAGATGAAATGTCAGCTGGAGGTGAGCAGTGAGGAACAGGACGAGTTTCACAGGGTTAATAAAATATTTAGCTTCAGAAACATATCAAGACATATCAGCCTTTTTTATTTTGCCCACAACTCCACACTCCACCTGCTCATCCTGTTTAGCTGGCTGGGGTTAAGGTGGGTTAGCTGTATGGCAACCATGGCAACCATTCACACCACATCTTTGCTTCTCTGACCCTTTCATGAATCTTTCTCTTTTTTAAGAACTGTTTAAGAAGGTTTTCATATATTACCACTTTAATTTTAACAATACACAGATTATTAGGCATGATAGATAGATAGATAGATAGATAGATACAACAGAACAGAAAAGTTAAAAACAAGTATAAATAAATAAATATGCAAATTATAGAAAGCAAAAGAGTGAACTACGACTAGTTTAATTTGTAATTTTACAGCATGTATGAAGCATTTCTGCAATGTTTTACAATCTGAACTTTTTATATTACGTTTGCTTAAACACATAATCATTTTTTGTTTTCTTTCTGAGGACTGTGTTCTGACTATTTGGGCCCAGTGTTTATATATATTTTATACGATGACTGGACTTGTTTGGTGGTTTGTCTTACAGTTTTCCATCCCAAAATATTGCAGCAGTAAGGTTTAGAGTCTGGGATGATGGAGTATGTAGTGTTTGTTTACATTCAGTCAGTGATAGGTAATAATATACAGTTTAAAATAGATGTTGCAACTTTACAACAGTGGGCTAAAGAGGGTTAAAGATCCAAAAAAGGCCAATGACAAGAAATGAAATGAGCGAAGCCATGGTTGTTAAAATGAAAATGAGTGTTTGTAAAGACACCGTGAGCAAAAATCTTTCAATTCATTCACAAAAATGTGATGAAATGGTTTCAGCCTGTCCAGAATTTGTTCATTAGAGACGTCACAGGACTCAGAACGACTGAGTGGATAGAGTGAAAGATTAAAGCGTGTAATCAAATCAGTGAGAAGACTTGGCCTGCTTCCTCCCCACGCTCATCATGCATATAAACACAAAACAAACCCTTCTGTTACCACGGTTACATATGAGTATAGGGTTAGCTGCTCATATATTATTCAACCATCATTTTAAAAACGGTTAAAAAAGCAGTTCTCAACCATTTCTACCTTTATTAAACAGAGAATAAACGGGGAATTGCTTCATTAAACTCTTTGAATACCTTGACATAACCTATTTATAACCTAAAAAATGTTATTGGTATTTTAATTTGTATTTTTATTGGTTTCAGTGGGACATATTTGTCCTTAAGGGGCTGGGTGTCTGTATTTTGGATATATAGTTTATTATAGTCCTATTATAGGAGCTGAGAATTAATAAAAAAAAATACATATGTGCATTAACCCAGCAAAATAAAAAGGAAAAAATGTCCCTGATGAGCAAAAAGTAACTGATATACATATTTGGTGTGTGTGCCACAGCTTACAGGAAGTAACTGAGTTGATGTTTACACGTCTTTTGTTTCTATTTCGGCGCCTCACTTTCTCCGCCTCACCTGCAGACCTGCGAGGGCCTCTTACCTTCCTGCTTCCTGTTCAGAGGTTACGGCTCCTGATTGTTTAATCTCATCACGGGGGATTGGTGACATCAGGTCCAATCCTGTGCCGACCTCGGCAGCGAGGGATCAGCTGGGATGAAGAGCAGTGGGACGGCACGGATCAGTCAGTGTGAAGCAGCGACCAGACGACAGGAACACGTACAGTCGATGAGCTCCTAGGAGCCAACACTTTTCTCAGAGTTTTGGGGATCCCACCATTCATCAGGTAAGACGACGAGCGTCTGTCACTGTGGGGTTTCTTTTTGTGACATTTGTTGTGACATTTTGATCTTTATTTTCAGTCAGGATGGCTCGGGATATGTCAGATAAGGAGATCCTGAAAATGGAGCTGGAACAGTTGAAGAAGGAAGTTAGCACAGCTAGGACACCTGTAAGTAAACACCTCTTTTTTTAAAACAAAAAGCTTCTTTTCTTGCTTTTAACTGTGAACAATCTGTCCAATATTATATTTAATTTTAGCCTCTTTTTATATTAAAACAACGTGGACAATCAAGGGAGATAAAGGGTTTATTAATTTGTAGAATGCAAGTTTAATGTGTGCAAAAAAATACAAATTTATGTGTCAAAGCTTACACGTTTTCTTCTTTCCAGGTGGCTGCAAACTGCGCAGAGTCGGTTGCTTTTTGTGAGGCACTGGTACCAAATGATCCGCTGATTAAGGGCGTTTCAGATGACAAGAACCCCTACAAGGGCGACAAGGGAGGCTGCATAGTAACATAGCACAGAGACCTGCAGGGAGAGGAGCACAGTTTTTTATGAGAGCCGGTTATTGCTGTAAAATCCCTGTAGAGTTCTCGTTGGCAACATAGTATGAAACTAAAATGTGTAAATGGTGTAATAACCTGGAGAGAGACCGTTTCCCGTCACTGGATTACTGTACGTACCTGTTGATATGAAAATGTTTCTTTGTCAATTTGTAATTAAATACAAATAGCTGTATGAAGCTTCCACCTGACCCGGCTGCTGTCGTTATTTATAATCGGACTTTTATCGCACTTTTACTGTCAGGAGTCAACATGACACTCAGCTGTTACGCCGCAGAGAAAGCGGGGCAAAGTCAAAGGAGGCGTGAAGCTGCTGCTTAGTCTCGTTCTTAATAGGATTTCTACAGTCGGTCACACTGTCCACAGAGCTGCTTCCTGTATCAAAGTCTTTAAGCTTATTCCAGCAGCTTTCATTCCCAGCTCGCCATCCAATTAGTGATTTTCTTCAATCTGGTCAACAACAAATACACACATGCATTCTTCAGCACTTCTAACACAACTTTAATGTAAAAATGCACAAAAACAAACACAAGTTGTGTTGTATTTTAACCTTTTCTCAGATAAATGACCTTTAGCAGGACATGTCAGCACCTTTTTCTAGGAAAATAGTGACCTGTTCCTGGTCACTTATCACTGCGAGGACCTTGGTGATAGAGCGACACTCAACGTTAGAGTTTTAGCTTAGCTTAAGTTGTAGCACTAAGGCCACGTTATATAACATCAGTGTGACCCACTGATATGTAATATAGAGACTGTAGGTATGTAATAATAATAAGAATTTGACAAAGTAAAACACTATTAAGAATTAAAAAAAAAAAGTTATCTGACTGCAATGCAGCAATGCAAAAGCTATGAAAGCATTTTAAATTATGACAATAATGGAATAATAATAATAATGGACATGGAAAGAGGTAAAAAAAATATTATTTATTTTAGCAGTAGTGTAAGAAGTATTCAGATCCTTTATTTAAGTAAAAGTACTAATAAAACACTGTGAAATTACTCCACTACAAGTAAAAGTCCTGCATTCAAAACTTACTGAAGTAAAAGTACAAAAGTATCAGAAAATGTACTTAAAGTATCAAAGTAAAAGTACTCGTTATGCAGAATAGTTATTATTATTGATGCATTTATGTGAGCAGCATTATCATTTTGTAAATATAAGGTTAATTTTAACTAGCTGAGAAACTGTTATGAGGTTTAATAAAAAGATTCTCATCACTTTAAATGTTTTTTTATGTTAAATCTCGACATGAAAAGTAACTAAAGCTAAATGTAGTGGAGTAAAAAGTACAATATTAGCCTCTAAATGCAATGGAGTAGAAGTGTAAAGTTACATAAAATGTAAATACTCAAGTAAACTACAAGCACTTAAAATCTCAGAACTTGAGTAAATGTACTTAGTTACATTCTACCACTGATATTTAGTAACTTTTTGACAGATACCTGAGACTTTGTTGTGTGATTGTTCCTCTTCAGGAACTTAAACTGGGGCATCTAAACAGAACACTGCGTCTGAATTTTAAATCAATTTAGGCCAACAGCTTGTTGCTTTGTTTGGGTTCATGTTATCGCCTGCTGCAGATTAAATGTATCGATTTAGGTGAACTGAATCGACGTGCAACTTGAGGACAAAAGTCCATGCATGGACTGCATGAGTCAAGGTGCAGTTACCGCATAGATTAAACATCCACAGGAAACGTTTATTATCCCCCTTCAGGTGGGAAATCATGTGGATATGGTGGGAAAATGACTCCCAGTGTTACTGGAGAGAGTTGGTGAAATATCTTAATTTCTCGTGCCTGATAATTCCCTAAAGCTTCCCAAAGGACGCCAACTCTTTCCTTCTTGGACCCAAATGGATAAAAACTCAGATTCGACTCAGCTGCACTGTTGTAAAGACATAAAACTTGACTGTGAATGTATAAAGTCTAAGATGACTTGTCCATAATGTTGTCTTTATCTTAATTGCCTTATCAGATAAGACCAATTATATCTAATCTGTGTAAGTTTCCTTTGAGCTCTTTGGAATGATAGGATGGATTCCAGTTCCTTCAAAAACATGTTGTAATATATATGTTATATACAGTGGTGTGGCCCAATTGTTAAAAAACGTGCTCTAAAGTGCCCTCTTGGGAGACAAAATGCGCTCTAAAGTGCCCTAAAAATGAGCTCTAAAGTGCCCTCTTCAGTTGCCCTCTTCAGTTGCCCTTTTTTCTTTTCGCCCCTGCCCTTCAAAAACACGCACACACCACTGGTTAAATATGTCTACAGGGAGTTGTACATCTTTGTGCTTCTAGAACAAATATGGCAAAATCAATGGAGAGACAAAAAATAATAGTTTATTTTGCCTTTCATGTTTCTTTCTCTTGACTTAATGAGCGTTGAGCAGTGCCTTGATGTAACTGGCAATGTCACTGCAAGAAAAAATCTCTTTTTTTTTTTATCTTTACTGCTTCTTATAACACATATAGTGTCACATGTCCCATTCACGCCCCTCTTCTCCAAACCTTTGACTCTGCTCGTAATAAAAGGAGCCCTGAGAGGAGAGCAGCGTTCAGAGCAAACCTGCTGCTGCTGCTGTGAACATTTAGAGAAATTACTTACTGGTTTCCACGATGTGGCTGTTAGTTTTCTTGGCCTGGTTGGTGATATGGGTCGGGGGCACTTACTGGTACCTGTTTGGGAAGCCGAGCCCTTTCTCCCTGGAGTCTGTGAGGCCGCCTGGACCTCGAGAGTTTGATCAGAAGAAGAGGGACAAAGTCATCAAGCAAGGTAACGTTACTGTATAATAAAATACTTGTTTTTATTCAATTAATTGGCAATGCTTTGATTAAAAAAAAGTTAAGATATTGTCTTAATAACACAAATTGCAAAATATGTTTTGGCAGCATTCAACTCCAATTATCAGCATGTATACATATGTTAAAAATTAAATGTATGTGTATATAAAAATGTAAATATTCATATGCATTCATAGTAATTACTGTTCATACGTGGCACATTAAATTCCACAGAAATACATTTAAAGATATTGTATTCATTGTATTAGTTTCAGCAGTTGCAATCAATAACAAGAAATAATACCTTAAATAATAAAATTTTTATATTAATAAGTTATGGCATGCTTTGACAAAAATCTCCCAGGAAAAATGCACAAAAAAAAACACTATTTATCTCTTTTTATTCCATTTGACCCTGCAGCCAGCAAATCTCCAATTCTGCCACAAAAAAGGAAAATATTTAAAAAAAAATAAGAATATCTTATGTAATTAAACTAACTTAAATTATTACATTAATTTGCAAAATAATAAAGCATTAAGACATTTTGATTTAACTGATAGTCATAACTAAAATGCAATATGTGAAAATGTTATTTATTTGTTCACATTGTAATTTCCCTACAAAAGGTTCAGCAATCACTAATTTGTTTTTCAATCTTTTTTGTCCCAGTAATAAATCAATCATCCAATTAGACTCAATTTCTGAACATTTTATCTTGTCACAGCAGGAAAAGTAAAAGATCTTTTCATATTTTTCAATCATTAAAAAAAATATGAAATAGGTTTTCTGTCAGTCTCATCCAACCAGTAATAAGTAGTAAGACACTGAAATATTGTGTAATGTAATAAATGTTTTAAAATAAAGAATATATAATCATACACTGAGTTGGCTGTAACCTTAACACAATGTGCTGCGGTTGAGAGTGCATAAAAAGTAGTTAGCGAGCTAGCAGAGAAGTCGAAACATTAATGTGTGAAGGCTTAAAAAGTAGGCAAAAATAATGAATATTCAGAATAAAATGTTAACTAATTAAAAGTAATGGATGAATGGCAGAAAGGGTTACTAAGAGTAAAGAATCTCAGTTATTATTTGCAAAAAGTAATGACAAAAATATCTAAATGTTTAGCTTCTATCGCTAATAGAACAAATGCAAAATTCTCCTCAACAATGACAGATTTAATGTATAAATAAATAAAGTTAATGTTGTTAAGTAATATCCAATTACTTACAAATTAAATAAACACAAATGGAGATATTTGGTGAAGTTGGCGCGGGGGATTTATGACACTAAAACTGCCCCTTGACACCTATTTATATCTGTCTTTAGTGTGTTAAAGGGTATAAAAATACAGATAGATTTCAATTTATGCTCTGATAGTTATCTAAATGACCTGTTTGTTGTGTCATAACTCCCATTTAAATAAGCAGAAGTGCAGTGATGTTTTCCACCTGTCCGCTTTATCTTAATTAGATTATTGAGCAGGAGATTGTGTTCACGGTCTAATCTCCCGTTTATCACCGAGAGGAGAACACAGATACAGAAATTAGATCAGCAGCCGTGTGTTTATGACAGGAGAGGCATGCAGCGCAACCTTCAGACCGTATTATGCAACACAATTACGCAACTCTGCATCTTTAATAAAACTTTTTTTCTGTCCAGGTTTCACGCCGGAGAAAGTGCCCCAGAACCTGGATGTGATCGTGATCGGGAGCGGTATCGGGGGGCTGACGGCTGCAGCCACGCTGGCCAAAGCAGGAAAGAGAGTCCTGGTGCTGGAGCAGCACGACCAGGCGGGAGGCTGCTGCCACACCTACGTGGAGAAAGGCTTCGAGTTTGATGTCGGTAAGAGGACGTGTCTATTTATGTATTTATTTTCTTCTGACAAAATGGATCAAATGAATGTCTTTTTAGCAGTTGAAGTTAATAGAATATTCAGTACAAACTAAGATGATAAAGAGATGATACTATGATAAAGAGAGGCATAAAATCCTCACAAGTTCCCAGCTGGAACTAAAGCACTTTCACTTTGGGCTCATACATTTATGTGAACTCAATGGGAACAACAATGCACATGGCTGTAAAGAATGGACGTTAAAGACTTTTAAAAAGGTTAAAAATCTGCATGACATAACTAAAAATACCGTTTCTTCTCCAGGGCTCCACTACATCGGTCAGGTCCATGAGAACAGCCTGCTGCGGATCGCTTTCGACCAGATCTCCGAGGGCCAGCTGGAGTTCCAGGAGCTGAAGCAGCACTTCGACACCATCCAGATCGGCCTGGGCGACGAGAAGCGGGAGTACACCATCTTCTCCGGGAAGACGGAGATGAAAGCCCATCTGATGAAGCAGTTTCCCGATGACACAGAGGCCATCGAGACATTCTTCAAAATCATGAAGGTACTATTATATTTACACCATAGACTGTAAAAATAACGGACGTAGCCTCCCTGACGTCACCCATAGGTTTCTGAAATGTAGCCTTTTGGGCTAGCTGAGGCTAAGAAGCTAGGCTATAATGCTACTCTGATGCTACCGATGCTATGCCTGCTAGGCGGATGCTACATGCCCCTCTGAGTTGCCGCCCCTCCTTAATTAAAGAGCTACGTGTGGACCGCTATACCAGATAATAAGTACGAACATAAAAATAAAATAATTATAGAATTTTACTCACCGAAATATCCGAACAACACTAACACCACACTTAACTGACGGAACAAGTTCAATGCGTCGATTTAGCTGAGTCATTTGCTAAGCGGAGGGGCCAAACGGCAGCTCGCGACAACCAACGGCTAGTGACGCACAGCACCGACCTGTCACTCAAAGCGGAGCGCCCTTAATTATGCCGAATTTTAAAAAATGTAACCAGTGAGATATATATATATATATAAAAATCCACCCCCCTCAGAGTTGTCATGGAGGGGGACCTTTACTTTTGAGAGTAGAGCCGTTTTTGAACCAGGCTGCAAATAAGTGTTTTTATACCGTGAAGTTGGACATTTTTACATGAGGGTCAATCTAATTGGCTCCCTTCTGCAGCCTGCCCCTAGCGGCCAGTCAGTGAATTGTAGTTTTTGGCACTTCCGCATAGGCTTCACTGCCCCATGCCGGAGGTTGCCGCTTGATTAACACACGTATTTCAGGGTGTCGTCTGTCAAGAAACGAACAAAACCAGGAATCCTGAACATCTTCTGTGTTTTTCAACAGGTCTCAGCAAAGAAGACTCACTACCTTGCGACTCTAAAGCTGATCCCGCAGTGGGTTTCTTTATTCCTGCTCAAATCAGGCATCGGTAACCTCGTCACTCCGGTTTTCCGCCTCTCGGGCACGGGTGCAACGGACCTGGTGAACACACTGACCAGCAACAAGGATCTGCACGTCATCTTTTCTTATCTTTTCTATGGTGGGTTCTCAAAAAGTCTGCAAGAGTAGAAAACTCAAAGTATATTGGTTAACAGTGTTAACAAACTCACAATCAACAACACTTAAGGCCAATAAAAGCAACAATCTTTGTAACAATCTTTGTAACAATATGCGTACGAGAAAAAAGGACAATGAGGGATCAAAGCGCTGACATGAGGTTTTAAGAGTCATATAACTGGATAAATCGACTTCTATCTGGATGTTTGGTGGT
>CAFUXE010000298.1:493532-509782 GCA_903364295.1 Serranus cabrilla | reverse complement strand
GCTAGCCCATTAACGCCAGCCTGTTAACGCTCGCCGTATCAATAACATTGCATTCAAACATATCAAATAAAATGAATAATACACGTTTTTTAAATGGTCTTGTTAGCCACGATAACACTGCCCCCAGACCCTGACGTAAGTGGTTTGCGGTTCAAGACCAGCAAAGAGTTGGTGCCGCTGTGGAACCAGTTTTCACGGCTCTTCAGTGGTGGGAAACCAAAGAACCGGTTAGCGATTGGGCACCAACCCAGAACCGGCCCCAGTAGAAAAAGTGTATTAACCGCCATCTTTACTTCAGTATGATGCCCATGATTTTTGCCATATATTGGGTTTTAAAACCAAAGTTACAAAGTTTGCTCACATGAAAACAGATTTCTACATTTTTTTCAGTGGCTCAAGTGAAACTGAAGTTAGTTTCTGCTCTGCACAGATCACACACGTCTGCTCCGATGTCGGCTGAAAGCTGCAGCTGGAGGCCAACTTTTCGTCGAGCTAAATGGAAAATCTTTTGGAAAATGGCCTCTTCCCCAGATTTCCCTTCTGCCTGAACAATGTGAAACACTTCTGGTCCCTCATGTCTGCACACTGAAAGCTCAGGAACACGAGCAGTATGTAATGTTCAGGTTAGTTCTGCTTTGAACTCTAGATTAATTTAAATGTTAGGTACAGAAACGTGTAGCTTATTCACACATGCGATAATCACGTAATAATTATTATTAATAATTTGTATTACCCATTAGTTTCATGCTTTTAGGATGAATAAGATATTCCTTTATTAGTCCCCCAACGGGACTAAGCAGTAAGAATGAACCAAAACAGATAAACAATGAGCTATAAAGCTCCGAGGGGAGCAGCAGAGAGAGATGATTATATTCTGCAGGTTTATATTTAGAAAGCTGATCATTTGAGCCACTATTTGAGCATCTTTTCCCACAAAGTTTCATGTCGTTTTAACACCTCGATTAACCCAATTAACGCCCTGACTTTATCACTATTTCTGCTTCTGAACCCACCAACCGAGCTGAAGAATGCATCTTGGCAGGTTTTCCTTTTTCAGCTGTTTGTAATATTTCCTGTAAGGCTGCTCTGCACATTTGATTATAAATTATGTTGCATGTTGGATGACAGAGAAAGAGAGAGAGAAAGAGAGGAGGCAGGGAGAGGGAGAGGGAGAGAGGCCCGGAGAAAGGAGAACCACGTCTTCTCATATGAGTCACAGTAAGTTTCACTCAGACTGTATGATAGAGAAGTAGACTCCACAACAGCGGCGTGCACAGAAAAGCACTGAAGAGGGCAGTTTAGGCGCAATTTTGCCTCCCAAGAGGACAATTTAAAGCGTGTTTTTCAACAATTGGGCCACAAGGGGGCCAACTGCCCCCCCCTATGCACACCACTGCTCCACAACAAACATGCAGCATGTCTTTAAAGATCTCTACCATGACATGAAGGTTCAATGTCTCTGTCCTTTTTATTTATAGAGGTGCAACTCAGGAGGAAGGTAAACAAAAGTAATCACCAGCTGCTAAACCGCAAAACCACAACAGTGTATGATGTGATCATAGTTTACAGAGTTTCAGAGCTGCAGAGAAGATAAGAATCTCTGGCTTTCATCCAGGACTGACAGAGTTAGAGATAGTTTAAAAAATCCACCTTGCATGGAAGAAGAAGAAGAAGAAGAAGTTCAGATTGAACTAATATTAATGAGTTTAAATCAAACAGTTAATCTCTTCGCTCTTTCACACCCATCTGCACTCTGTGTCTGCAGCTCCTCCTTCCAGCAGATGCTTCAGACATGATCCACAGTCTCACATTTCACCCCCCCTCCTCCGCTGAGTAATCCTCATCAGCCTAAAGCATCCGCATTCGTCATCGCAGCTCGCTCCGCTCTGTGTTTACATGGCGAGCCAGCCTGGAGACGGCGTGCACTAGAGGGGGCTCTTCTGTGGGTGAGATCCCAGCCAACCCTCACCAGGAGATGACACATGGTTTAAATACAGACGGAGGGTTTATGTGGCGTTTTTCCTTTGCTGAGTCGAGGCTCGAAGGATAGAAGGTGTTAGATGCTGCACAGATTTTAAAGCACTTAAACAAACTTTACTTGTGTTTTGATGTAATATTCTGGAGGATTGTTTGACCATTTTTATCCATTCTCGATGCGATAAAATGGCGTAAATCAGCACCATATATATGTAACAAATGGTATCAACCCAAAAATTGCTGCAACAACTTATCACATCATAAAGAATGGACTTCAGAAGCCATACAGTCAGTAAAAATACACCTTAATTGGTTTAATTAATCACTTAATTAACACACTTTTACTCCAGATTCATGACTAGAGCAGCTGGACACACAGAGCCGAGCTGTTGACCTGCTATCTCCCCTTAAATATCAACTGTCCAAAACCCAAACTCTGGTTCCAGTTGGTTAAAAGTTGTTGGATAAGTTGCCAATGATGCTGATCAGAGAAGTCGCCTTGTATTTCCTTTTGACAAGAATGCCCCGCCCACTCACGCCACACTGTGCTGTGATTGGCTAGAACTTGTTATCTCAATGTTACAGGTGCAACATTAGCTGAGAAACACATGCTTTATGTTTCCATTATTCACATTTTGAGAGATAAACCTTACGGAAAAGGTAGGAGAAAGAAAATAATGAGAGGAGGATTTTTTTTGGAAGGATGTTGCATGCAAAAATAACTTAATACTTTAAAAGACTGATGCATGCAACAAAACCAGCCAATTCACTATATTTTTCTGTATTTTATTCCACTCCTGACACGTTGTTCAGAGCCCAGTTTAACATCAGTTTGCAGTGTTTCACAGTTTGCTGTGACATGCTTTGGTCTCGATCTTCACACACCAACTGTTTACTTTTCCACTTAGCACAGATATGAGGAACACTCGGCCAGAAGGTGGCACAACTCAATTCCCCCCACGGACTTGAATGCCTTTTAATCCAGCGGTTATTATTTTGGCTAAAAACTGCTGCAGTGCTGCAGCTTCTTCCTGTGTTTGTCACTTCAGGACGACTATCACTGGAGCTGTGATCACATCTAGCAGTGCTGTTTCCTCTGAGACAAACACATGAGAGGTTCAGCTTCGGCCTCCAGCTGACTGACACTAATTCCTCTGTCCTGATCTCTCAGTGGGACGGTCCCACTGGGGTCGTACCTACATGTTTTCACTCCCGCTCTGAGGCGGTGTTGGCAGACTGACCTCTCAGACTACATCTAAAGCGTTCCAGGTGGAAAATATCAGGAGTTTTCTTCACTTGAGACAAAAGATTGAAGGTTGTCGTTGCTCTGACTCATCCTCAGATGTTTTATTCTGCCAGCAGACTGAGTGTGATTAAACAGCCCCAGTGAAAATGCTGCACCACAGACAAAGACATCACAGACGCCACAATGACAGACTCCATCTCCTGCTTCTACATCTGAGAGTTTCTCCTACAAATTTAGCTTCTAATCCGAACCTTTTTTAGCCTCCTTCATGCCAGCAAGCGCCTGCATTTGTGCACATATTTCACATAACTATATTGTCACTTTTTGCGCTCCTGTTTCTCTTATTTGCTTGCTAGTTTTTACTGACTTCAGACATTCAACCACAAACACAGAGCGTTTAAATTGTTGATGGTATTTAAATTTAAACTCAGCTATTTTCAGCACAAAAGGTTTCTAAATTGTTTCATGAAAGCATCTAAAAACTGTGAAGCACTCATGTTATATAGAGACCGTGTAGCTGGTGAGTGTGTGTGTGTGTGTGTGTGTGTGGAATATACGTAGCTACAGGTAATATAAATGAGGCAACCGACTTGTTAAGGCTTGTACCGCCCTGAAGGTAAAGAAGGAGCAACAAACTGAGATAGCAGGAATCACTTTCTCTCTCTCTCTTACACACACACACACACACACACACACACACACTTACAAACTCTGTTCAGTGATGAAGAAGTTGAGTTTTTCAGATCTTCTCAAAATAAAGAAATATATAGCTAAAAAATAAAAAATATTGAGCTAAAAAATGTAATGGAGTAAAGTCAAAAAAGTTGCACAAAATTTACAAAATGGCAAAATACAAGTTGGTTACTTCTAGATGATATTTCAGTAAAGTATAATTTTGTTAATTGCTACTCTTGAGGTGAGCTAATTATATTATTCCTTGTCAGAAAAATGAATATTCACGTCTTTTAGGATACAAAAATGCTCAGATTTTAAACTGGGTTTGCTAAGTTTTGCACGATATGCACCACAAGATTTTGCTCAGTCATGATGAAAAATAATGGGCTGTGTTAGTTAAAGTTTTTTAGATGACTGTCCAGTAGTGCAAACAAACCTCTGCATGGTTTTTATGGACTCTTACTCGTTTGCTTCTTGCTTTACAATCATGTGAAGTTTGGAAAAATGTCTGCGTGGGTTTTTATCTGTCACACTAATCTGGTTTAAGTTACGTGTTCATTGCTCTCTGAGTAATTTTGAAGTAATTTGTAAGTTTCCCAAGATGATGTCGTTAGCATGGCAGATAATTACCACAATAAAACAGTATGTATATAGAAACATAATGTACGGACTGTTTTCTAACCAACAAACCTCCAGCCCCTCAGGACTGTTTTCATTTTTCCTCCTTAAGGTTTTGTTTCCGAAGCTGAAGTCACAGAGCCGAGCCGAGCATAATGCAGCCAGCAGCTCAGCGCTAAGTGACTCCAGATGCTGAAAGAATTGGACTCATGTGCCGGGACAGAACAAAAAGATGTTCCACTTTCCCTCATTTATCCAAACTTTTCTCAGCTTTGGTTTCTTGTTAGATGTTACCTGTGTTTTGTAGGCAAAAGGGCTGTGATATCAGATTTCATGAATATGGAGGAAAAAAGTTTGGAAAATTTGGAAAAAAAGCGATCCTGGTTTAGAAGTGGGAGGAGTAGCACACGTTTTCTTGAATTTTACTGCTGTGAACTGGACAATAAAACCTCAAGAGAAGCTGTGCAGCATCTATTTGCATCAACTCATCCATCAGTTTAAAGACAAACTGCATGATTTCATGGTATTCAGTCGAGGGAGAGGCTGGGTGAGGCTGGGTGGGAGAAGGTGGAGTCTGACACACTCCTACCTCATGAACTCTCCAGAAAGGACGCCCCGGGGTGGCTGCTCTTTTTAACTGGGTGCTCTACGGAAGCATGAGGGGGGGGGAGCGAAATGAAGAACTTCAGCAATGCGCAAGACAGGTAGAGACAGGAAAATTAAAGGGGAGAGAAAGGGAGCAAAATGTGTGAAGAGAGGTGGAGATGTGGCACAGAGAAGGACAGAGAAACACACTTAGATTTGTTTCTAAAGAGTGGACACATGCAGATTGTATGAGACTACATCACTGTTTCTGTTGATAGGGAAAGCATTTGTCAGGGGTGTCTTGTTAAGCGGCTCAGCTCCAGGAAAAATCTGTTTGCAGCAGGAATGCAGACTGCTGCTGAGCGCCCGGACATGTTGGGGGAGACGCAACAGGCCGAGAGGAGTCCTCCATAATCTCAGGGGTTAATGCACAAAATGCACAATCACAGGCTTTTAATATACGCAATTTATTCTCAAGATACAATGTCGATTTTTCTGCAGATTGTTTTCACGTTTTTCAAGAAAATATCGTTCAAAAAAGAAGGTTTTCGAGAAGTAAACTGATCAATAACCCAGGTGGCTCTGCAGCTTGAGTGCAGTCATTAAAGTCAAAGGGCAGGAAGCTGTGGGTGCTGTCTGAGAGGTGGGTGGCCACCGTCATTATCAGGTTAAGTATAACCATTAAACTTAATGAAAAGTCTCACTTCTGTGACGGGACAGCCACGCGCTGAAACGGGGACGTCCCCGATCACGACACTGGAGCCGAGCCTCTACTGTACGCAGCTTTACTTCAACACTGCAGTGACATCAGATTTTTTGTACTCTGCAGATTATATTCGACTGTAGGACGTTCAGATTCTTTCCTGAGCTTTAACTGAAACCATCTGTTCTGCATGAAGTCAGATATTTGGTGCACGGCGGAGATGATTCACTCACTCATCAGTTTCTGCAATCATCATGCAGCAGTGAACACATTTCATACAGTTAAAATAAGCTTCTTTTCTTATACATTTCCTGCAGCTTTACATCCCAACTGTGCAGCTACAGTAACTGAGTGAAGGTTAACGGTGTCAGAGGGGACTGGAAGTGCACATTCATCCACCACCATCATCACACAAACCCAGTTTTGCCAGATCGAGCCGCTCCTCCCTCCCTTTTTTCCCCCTCTGTGGTCGATTCTTACATTTTTTTTTGTCTCGACACTGTTTCTGTTCCTCCTCTTTGCATCGCGGCCAAGTTTACTCCCTTTGTTGATGTGGCAGGCCTGGGAAATGAAAAGTGGATACTTCATGTCAGGCAAAGAAGAGCACCTCCTCTTCTTTCTTTCTTTCTTTTTTTTTTACTCTTTTGCTTGCAAACGTGGACAGATTAAAACAATGACACAGAATTTCAGGTTAGCTGCTGGTTGCCAGCAGAAACCTGCCATCCAGGCACAAGGACGCTGTCTGAGCTCGGATGTTTTACTTCATTTTAGCATCTCAAAGTGAAAACAGGCTGATTTTGTCCTGATAAACCGATAATTATCTCAGTATTTGACCCTCTGGGCCCACAAGGAAAAGCAGACATTAGAACGTGTTATTGATACATGATTTAATTTCCATCTACAGCAGCAATCGTGAGCCAGGAAAAAGAACAAAACTTTCTCGGCCTTCGAATCCTCCAACATGTCGAGAGAGCTAATAAATGACAGAGCAAGGTGCGTTTGGGAGCCAGTGAACGAGCTCTCGGTGAGTTTCCATGATGTGATGTGGAGCGAGAGAGCAGCCAGTCATCTTTCCTTTCATTCCAGAGCACAGCTGAACACAAACCAGGGCGGGACGTGACACTGATCTAAATATGGGCAACCGGCTGCAGCCAATCAGAGCCGGAGCATCCGTTTGCACCCGCCCCCTCCCAGCTCGCCCTGAACCCTCCACCAGAGCTGATTGTAGTCAAACATGTGACGTGGAGACCTCAGAAGCTGCTAACCATCTCCGAGCCGTTTGGCTCAGAGTGTCTGTTCTCGTCCTTTCTGTATATCTTCCCTGGTATTTCCTCTGAGGCTGAGCTAAAGTGTTAAACAACGTCTAACAATGGATGTTAGACACCCGTAACAAACAGAAAACTTGAAAAATCACTCCATTACCAAAGCATTTACCCAGATCTTTACCCTTCAATGCTCATTCAATTAGTTATATGTTGCAAAACAGACACAATTTAACAGATTTCTTTTAAGAAACCAACTCCAAACTGTCCAACAATGACTAAACTTTGACACGAGGATGCTCCGTCTGAGCCGTGACGTGGACTCTTTCATGTGGGCCGGCCTGAGTGGAGCTAAATCTGTGTGTGCATCCAGCCTTTAAGGTGAACCAGGATGCCCTCCCCCCTCCCCCCAAAACTGCCAGCAGCTGCCACATAAATTGTGTTTATTCTGACAGAAACTTTACATGCTTTTATCTGGTTGGATGCAGTCATGAAGATCTTGAACTTGTGTGTTTTATTCTGTAAATAAGCAGCCAAACGAGTTTGTGTCCACATCTCATTAAGCTGTCAGTGTCGCACATATGGAAATGCAAGAGTTTTTTACAAGCAGAAGGTCGAGGCTGACGTCTCCAAGCTTTGACCGAGAACACATCATCTCCTCGGTAGCCGCGCCGCCTCCACCTGCCGTATGCTAACCATTAGCTCTTTATGGAGCCCTGACACCGGGGAGCCTGATCCCGGCTTAGCTTAATCTGCTGAATAACCAGCAAAAGCCCAGTGGCAACAATCAGCGCTTTTGGTTAAGGAAGTAAAGACCCTAAACATTATTTTAGTCAGATTTAATGCCAGTGTGAGTCCGTTTACTCAGTCTGGTCGTCAAAGCTTTCACCTGGATGTCCCTTAACTCCTCAGATATTTCTGCAAGTAATGATTATTTTCACTCCAATATTATTGTTTAACCAACAATAGTCCATCTAATATTTAAAATAATAGTACAAAAAAGTCCATCCCAGTCTCCTGAACTTCAAGGTGACATCTTTAAATGCCTTGTTTTGTCCGACCAAAAGTCAAAATCCACAAAATATCCAATTTATGTTGATGGTATCTCAAGAAGAAGCAGCAGAATCCAACATTTCTGCTTAAATAATGGCCACAAAAATGAATAAATGATCAAAATAGTTGCAATTAAAACCTCTGTGAACAAAGATTCACTCATTCTGCATTTATAACTCAGCACACAAAATAATTGTACTTGTTTTCATCTGTGTGGAAAAAGTTACACAAGACGAGATAATGTCCAGTTTCTTCTGTCAGCCTCTTTTAAAGATCATTGATTATCACTGTACACATACAATGAAATGCCACTGAAGCTGCTGTATTAAATACACTACATAAAATTAACACCATACTACAGAAGCAGAAAGATAAAGTGCATGAACAACATAAGTTAAAACGAGGTAAAAGAAAATGCAAAGGTATATAAACACGAGTTTAAGATAGAAAGTGACGGGTGCTGATAAAATAAAGCAGCTGTAGTATTGATTGTATATAAAACTGATTTAAACAATGGATTAAATTAGTATGTCTAGTAATAAAGTGGTTATTTGCAGTAACAAAAAACGTACTTTGCAAGTTTTCTAGCATCTTTCAACTCATTGTTCTGGTTCTCTGACCTGCAACCTGCAACCAGTTCGTCTGTTCAGTTTGTTTTCTGATAAAAAAAACAACTGAACTCTCCCTGTGCAGCACAAACAGGCAGCAGACACAGTTTGCAATTAGCTGATGAACATTATCGAGCATTTGCAGCTGAGAAAGTCAAATATTTCTCTCAAGAAATTGGTGGTGGAGACCAAAAACGGAGCAAAAAGGAGACAAAGAAACGCTGATGTTGCTCTGTACTGACTGTATGGGTAGATAAATGTTTACACCATAAGAGTAAGGATGATGACTGAGGTCACACTTTCCCAAATTCCTTTTCCACGACCATAAAATATTACAATGCAGCCCTGTGTATCCTTCACTGGGGACTTTGAGCGCTCGGCCTCCTACTGTACGTTTTGCAGGCGCCCCAAACTGCTTTCTGGCTCCTAATTAAACAGCAGAAGCACCTGGAGACATTGTAAAAGGACCAGGGGTGCTGGGACGCCTTCAACATGAGCCCTTGATCTTCTCAGTTAGTAAATAATGAGGGCAGCAGAAGTGAATCTCAACTTACTCTAATAAATGTTGGTGTAACTGATGATGAAGCGCTACGACGGCAGAGACATTTTTATGATAAAAGATAACAGATGCATCACAGAAAGTGACGCAGGTGAGAAGATAAGGACGAGATATTGCGACTCAGTTTTCACTGAGGAGGATTTCCAGCGAGACGCTTGTTTCCGTCTGAGTATCGATCATCCATTTGGCGGCTGCAGCGACGATGTTCGCTCAGGTTGCAGCTCCGGCGTCCAAAACCATCTGGTTTTGTCACTTTTGGCCATTAAACACGTCTTACGAGGACGAGACTGGAAATTAAATCAGGACGGTGAAGACGAGTGTTTGGAAAGATTTCAGTGCCGGTGTTCAAACATCTGTAGTTTGAAATGGAACAAAACTGTGTTGATGTGAGTAATTAATCAATAAAGATCTCGACTATTACATAAAAAAGTTTCCAACTTTCTCTGGTTTCTCTCCTCTCGGCGAGGATTACTGAGGAGTTTTGTTTCTCTCAGTAAATAAACATAAAGGCCCAGTGTCTTTGTGAAATATGTGGCCATAGCAGCTTGGTGACGTAATGATTACTCACAAGGTTAGTTGGTGAAATGTTGTAGTTTTTTTAGCTGTTTTAGGCCCAATGAAGGCCGACTGTTGTATCGCCAAGTTTCACTTAAACACCGGAGGATCTTGGACTGCAGATTTATAAACCGGTATGATATAAACACAAAATAAAGCTTTCTGATCTTCTTTTTATCTCCTCTGTTCTCTGATTTTTACTTCCCTCCTATAAAGAGTGGAGGAGGATAAAAGCTTCACTGGCTTGAACACAAACGGGACAATAAATTCTATAGTCAACAGACGAGGTTGAATAAAAGTTTTTAGTGCAATAAAAGTATTTTTTAATAAACTTCCTCTCACAGATTAGCAATTTGCATGTCAAATTTAATCAAATATTGAACAACATTTTTAAAAACTGGCAGATTTACTTCAGGACAATAAGCGAGTCCATTGGATTCTGAGATTCTACTGGATTTAATCGATTTTCCTGCAACTTTTTGAGGTTTTAAAGGAAGAAGAGTTTGCTTCCTCTTTCAGATACCAGGGTTTTGTCCCTCTACATGCACGGGAAAAATTAGTCATTGAGATTAGACTTTGGTGTCCAGGAAACTGCTTCTAGACACACATTTGCTCCCCAGGCAGCTGAGCTTGAACACACTCCTGATCGAAACTACAGCTTTTGCAAAATGTCTGCACAGTAAAACGTTTTCTGCGTTTATTCTGTCATTCTAGCCCTTGTTTCAACAGATCAGCCAGCCAGTCTTTCCCTTTCCTCCCACCTCTCCCTGTCCTCTTTCTCTTTGTCTCTCCTTCCCCCCTTCCACTCTCTCCTTCTCTCTCTCTCTCTCTCTTTTGACTCATCCAGGCAGAAGACCAGGAATAATAGGAGACAGGAAAGAAAACTCCAGAGCGAGGAGTGCGTGGGGCCAAGAACCAAGCCCAGTGGCCTTTTTTCCTCCTTTCTAGAACCCTCTAATTTAGCATTTATTTTAGGACGAGAGTTTATTGAGCTCAAGTCTCAGTCCAACGCCAAAAGCCTGAGACTCTCTGCGATATTCACTCTGTGCCCTCATCTTTGACTCACTCACCAGGACATAATGGGGTTTACTGCACTTTATTTAAAGTCATTGTGGTGTTAAAGATTAATCTAAGAGATGGAAACTTTAGTGCTTTTCTGATGAATCATGAGGGTATTTAGACAAATCAAGCACAGTTGAATGTTTAGAAATGTTATTTTCTTGACAGTGACACAGAAAATATGACATATTTCACTACCTGAGAGTCAGGAAATTGTTGTGCCAAATGAGTGACTGTTTGTCTTTCTGTGGCATTTTAACAGGTGCAGTTAACTGCAGGATTGCAGCGAGCGACTCGGCCTCTGTTAAAATTCCAGTTGCCACAAAAGACAGTAAAAATTTTTTGGGAGAATCTGCACGCGGATTTGCAAGCTCACCTGGTTTCAAAGCGATCCAGGTGTCCGTGCAACATAACTGCATGTGCAGGTGCAGAGAACGGAGCAAAAAATGACAGTTGTTGGTTTTAATGACAGCGCAGAGCTGCAGTGGGCATCTTACTGTCACCGAGGGTGAATAATGGGAGGAAGCACAGAGTGAGCTGTCAGCGGGGGATTATCACCTCAGAACCACTTTCACCCTGAACGTTTAAAGTGCTTTTGATATCAAATCATCAAAAGAAAATAAGGAGTTCCTGCAGTTGTTTCTAGCTGCTTGATTTGAAAAGCAAAGGGAGAAATCTGGGCCCGTTATCACACGCTGAACACCTGAAAATCTAAATAAAATGCTCACAATTAGGAGTCTGTCGGAGTGCAATGATATGCATCTTATTAGCTCACTTTTTAGCCACACCATCCCCCGATCCCGTGCACACTTTGGTCCAGCCTAAAATACTATCAGATAGATCTCTATGAAATGTTATTTATCATCTAATGATGGTGTTTCTTTGTGTCAGCAGCAGAAAATGGGGCCGCTCGACTATGGCAAAAATCCTAAACACAATATACTTTTGGTGACTATTGAGATAAGACTTTTTAATGCGATTACTTATTGACTTTGGCCACAACAAATATAACCAAATAACCACAACAAATATAAAAAAAACTGTTGGATAGCAGGGAAACAGTGGAGACGAGGGCGAAAAGACGAGGAAACACGAGCTACAGAGGAAGGTGATGATTCTAAAGATGGCGGACGGCAGAAAAGCAACGAAAGACCGAAGGTGAATATGGAGCGAATTCTGCAAAGTTAGCAATCCTAAACCTGTGAAAAGTAACATATTTACTATGTATATTCTTCATAGAAGTAGAGGCTGACATTAGTTTACATTGCAAATGCAAATAAGCAAATAAATCAGATAATGCACGGTTCATTCAGTGAAACCTGCAAAAAGTGGAGTCCACTGTGTATATCAGGCTCGGCTAAACGCTAACATGCTAACACAGAGCTGCTAACGTGGCCGTCAAGTCTTTTTTTTTGCAATTTGTAAATAATATAAAGGTGCAACTTTGAATATAATATCAGAATCACTGTATGGCCACCAAACACACCATGTGATCACGTCATCACACCCAAGATGAGCCATTTTTGGTGAGTCTTACATTTTAAACATGTTCAAGATGAGAGATTGTGTTGCACGTTAACAGGAAAGGTTATTAAGATAAAAAGGTGCAGTGGTAACCAGTGCACCTTCCAATGCTCCACACTGTTAATGACTAAAACACAAAGTGCCTATATTAGGACAGATTATTTGCATAATTTGTGCAGCACAATCCAAACACACACACACCCCTCCAATCCCTCCATCCTCCATACTTCCTCCTTCTAACATCTGAAAGCTGTTAGTGCTGCATTTTCAGGGTGACACAGGAGGCAAGCATAAATCTGAACTCCTCCTCCAGCTGCAGCAGCAGTGGTTGGTTTCTGTGCATGTGGCGGGCACCAGGATACCTCATCATGCATGAAATTTCTTCTCCTAAAGCGACCGTGGAGAAGCTCCACATGGTAAACAATGTGTGCAATGACAGTAAGAGAGACTCAGTAACAGCTGATTAGAACAAGGTGAGATGGAAATCTGGGATCATTTAGTTGACCTAAATATGATCTCCTCCACATTGTATTTATCCTACAAATTTCCCAAATGATACAATCAGATTACTAAACAGCATCGAGGAGAAAAGATGCACAGTTTGCTCCCTACTTTCCGTTTTCGCTGCAAAACACACAGAGGAAAAACTGCAACAAGATAGGCCTGGGATGACTCGAGCCATTACACACACTATCAAAAAGAGGGAAGGAAAAGGGAAGTAAAAGCTGCTATCAGCATGTTTGATCAGTTGTTTACTTGAGTGAAAGAAATGGCATTCCCAGAGCCTGAGAAAAACATCAGCGAAACACAGAATATCTGAGCCAAACTGAAGGCTTTTCATATAAAGTTTTGTTCTAGTTTTGTGTTTACAGACTGAGAACAATCCTGGAAGTGAGAGAGCGTTTAACGTGGCAACTTTACTCACATCCTCCCCATGAAAAGAGGAGGTGAAAAGAAGGGAGGAAGAGCAGCTCGGAGGAGAAGGCGGCCGGCGGCTGTGGCCGTTTAAATGGCTCCTCGCTCCCTGAGCTAAACAGCGGGTTCGGAGCTGAGCTGCCCGGCTGATGGAGGGAGGAGAACAGACCACACTGCATTCTTCTGCACTGAGGTCACTTTTCTCTCCTCAACCCGTTCTGAAGTGCTCAGCAAACTTCAGGGCTGGACTGCAAACTGGATCTGAGGGATCTACTGCACATGCTCAGACGCTTCCTCGTCCCAAAACACAGGAAGAAGTTTCACAGCCGAGTCATTAATGAAACAGGGTCCTACCTAACCACAGAGTCACATCATTCATTTGAGAGGAAAATAAGCTTTTTTTTTTAAAGGAATTTTAATATTTTCCATTTGACATAGAGTCCTAAAAAGCTGTGGATGTGTCAGCATGTCTTAGCTTTGCTAAAATCAAATATCTGAGGGATCCACTCTGAAAAACGTGTTAAATAAAAGAAGTTCAGAGTATCAGCGGAGTGAGAGGCTGTTATGGTTGGAAGTCTTGTATTTTTTCTGTTGCAGTTGATGTTGAACAATTTATTTATTTATTTGTTTATTTATTTATGTATTTATTTATTTATTATAGTGTTTTTGATAAATCAATGTATTATTTCTGTTTTCCCTTATTTTTTTATTTTTTATTTTTATTATTTTTGAAGCATTTCCGTTTATTTTTTATTTTTGTTTTGTGTGTATTTTTTTGAAATGGAAATAAAAAAATATTCGGTTAAATAGATGCTATTGCTATATATTTTTTTAATATATTTTTTTGTATCTTCTCTTCTGTACAGGTAGAGTTATTAATACTATTATTATAATATTGCAGATCCCTGTATTTCATGCTTCATACATCCAACCAAAAGTCTCCTCGTGGTCAGGAAGGTGATTTTGCAGAATATTATGATGTCACAGTAACGTTGACCTTTAACCTTTGGGATATAAAATGTCAACATTTTATTTTAAAAAATTACAATGTTACAGTTTCAGTTGGAAAAGGGTTTTTATCCAAAGCGATATACATCTAATTAGAGTTTGAATTCTTGAGTTATGGCCGTTTTGTGAGGTCACAGTGACCTTGACCTCTGACCTCCAGAATCAAATCAGTTCATCCTAAAGTCCAGGTGGAACTTTGTGTCGAATGTAATGAAATTCCCTCCAAATGTTCCTTTTTTATTACTATCATTTGCCTTTTGTTGCCTTTATTTGATGGTTTTGCTGAAGATGATGAGAAAACAAGCTGCAAAGGAAAAATCCTGCTGCACATTATGGCGCCTAAACTTGTGCATTTGCATAAATAATTTGGTTTTAAAAGATTAAAATGAATTAAATTAGGATTGTGAATACCTTCCTCCTTAATATCTCTTATTACAATCATGTCCTCAGCACCTCAACCTTAAAAATTAACAGTTTTTCTCACACAAACAGACACCGTGCCTGTGTTTCCTGCCTCTCATCCCTCACTGGTAACATCAGGCACTGGGGGCTTTAAGAAAACAACACTGGCAGAATGTGAGGAGAAACATTTTACCCTTTACTCAAAAAAACAAGTTGCCAAAAGGTTAAACTGATTCACAGGGACGACACACATGTTCCAGCAGGTTTAAACTGAGATCACCAGGAAGTAAATACTCTGCTATAATGCAGCGTGTGTGAAAGTGCTGCAGCTTTTTCAGAGGCATTTCTTCTCCTCCATAAGATACAATCACATATGGTGCACAGATGAATATTACTGTTAGAGCCGTCTGGCCTCTTTAAGAGTGACGTGGTTTAGATTTTTTGATTTTAAACTGTAAGAGGGAAAGGTTTGGATTAACTGAATCAACACAGACATGAACCATCAAACCAGTGTTTTACTTTTCCTGAACTAAAAGCTCAAAGTCAAGGAGAAATCTGTCTTGGATAGTCGGGAAACTGCTGCATCGACCTCACATACCATGCAAACATTCATCCATCCATGCATTTCAGACATACATACAGTTATATATATTTTCTGAGTAGAATTTGCCTTCATCTTGCAGCTCACCAAAGTGTCACCAATGCAGGTTTTATTGTTGTTTTTGTACATGCATGTAGAAAATGCATGCTAAGAAATGTGTGAGGTTTGTTTCTTTAGTCTCTTTTTCTGTTTGGAGAGATTGGACAGTAAGTTAATGCATTTAACTTCTGCTCGTCTGTATCGCAAAAACTTATTCCTACAGGATGCAGACGGCCAAGCTTGTACTTTAAGAACTTGGGAGAGCAACAGATTCACTTTTATTTGCAGCTTTTTAATCCTAATAATCCACTTGAGACTTTGTGCTAATTTACTCTACAGATTAAAGAATGTATGACGTAAAAAATGTAAACATCAAGTTCAAATATTTCAGCGTTTCTGTGCTTTTGTCCAGGCTGAGCAAAAACTAGGACGTTGTTCATTTTCGTTTCTGAGGCCGAGGGGAGAGTATGAGTCATCCGACAGATGGGAATTTTTTCCCTACATAGTTACAGGCTTCCCTGTTTCCATTTCCAGCCTCCTTCAGTTTGAGGTTACCTGCCTCGATTTCTCAGTCCTAGAAATAATAGAGCCTCCCACCTTCCCTTTTAATCCATTTAAACTCATATTTCTCTCCTCGCTTTGTCTTTGTTTGTCTTTTTTTCCGCTCTTACACCTCCTACTTTCCCCCCGTTCTGCTCTCATGTGAGCATCTCCGTAGGCCGCAGTATTTATGAGTGCCTGCAGAGGGGCGGCAGGCAGCTGGAGTAACGACATTTCCAGACGGGATTTCTGAGCTCATCCCCCCCCGAAACCATTCCTCACAAACACACACAGACTCAAAGCCTCTTTAGCCTCAAATCA
>CAFUXE010000298.1:479738-489748 GCA_903364295.1 Serranus cabrilla | reverse complement strand
AGAGAGAGAGAGAGGGCTTGGCTTTGTTAACGTTTGGAGCAGCAGAGGCTCAGAGACGTACAAGTAGAAACACGTGGACGAGGCCGGGCAGATGCTACGTGTTGCTGGCTGCAGCTCAGAGGTTTGCTTGGGAATGCACAGTTTGGGCCTTTTTAGTTACTGTGCAAGCTCTGCCTCGTCTGCATGCTGCACTGAAACCTGCAAAAAGATGCCCTCAATGCAGAATTATGCATCAAGTGAGGGGATCGAAGTAGAGTTCATCTAGTGTTAGAATTCAGATCATTTAGTGGAGTTAAAGTACTGATACCACACTGTGAAATGACTCCATTACAAGTAAAAGTCCTGCATGAAAATGTACTTAAAGCATAAAAAGTAAAAGTACCAGTTATGCAGAATGTCCCAACTAAGATTTTTAAATAATTTTCAAATATATATTTCATTTAAAAAGATCAATTATAACCACTTTACTGTTATGAGGTTGATTTAAAAAATGTCTAATCAGATTAAATGTACTTATTTATGTTTTTTATGTTAAATCTCGGCCTGAAAAGCAACTAGAACTGGCAGCTAAATGTAAAATATTTGACTTAAAATGTAGTGAAGTAGAAGTATAAAAGTTACATAAAATGGAAATACTTGTGTAAACTATAATTACCACAAAAAGGCCTTCAAAATTAAAAAATAAATGTACTTTCCGCCACTGGTGAGCTCCGTTAGCTCCAGTGCTGTATAATAAATAGGAGCTGTAACAAAAACATGATCCCTCCACCATCAAACAGCTTCCGTTCATAAAATGCCTGTCAGGTTTCATTGTGGAAACGGTTCTCATTAAAGGGGTAGTTCAGGTTTTAGGGCTGGTTGTATGAGGGACTTATCCATCGTCAGTTTAACAGTAACAGTAGATGGTGATCGGGACACCCCCAGTTTGGAAATAAGCAATATCTATAAGTGTATTGTGAGTTTTTTACCCCTTTACCTTGCTGTCAGAAAGCCCTTTTGGCATAAAACCAAAGCTTTTATTGGCCACCAGACTCCATTGATAAAAACAGTAATTTTAGCTCACTGGACGCTGGAGTTGCTGGTGTAATGCTGCTTTGGTTGGTTAGTTTGTTGGTGATATTGTGTGACTTTGGGGTGTTCAAGGGGAAGCTGGGATTCACCCAAAGTCACATAATAACAAATAAATTAACCGAGCAAAGCCAGAAGTCTAACAGCAGCTCCTTGTTTTTTTAAGGTAAAATTACTGTTTTTGTCAATGGAGTCTGGTGGATAAGAAAAGGGCATAGATAAGACATAAACATAAACTGGTAAACCTGTAAGACAGCAAGATAAAATGGTGAAAAAATTCTGAATATAGTGTATAATTTGCTTTGGAAACTTTCTTTAAAAGCCACCAGACTCCATTGACAAAAACAGTAATTTTAGCTCACAGAACTCTAGAGTTACAGTTATAATGCTGCATTGGTTTAATAGTTTGTTTGTGTTATTGTGTGACTTTGGGGTTTCCAAGGGAAAGTTTGGGTCACACAATAACAACAATAAATTAATAAATCAAGGCAGAGGTCCACCAGCTACTCCTTGTTCTTTCAGGTAAAATTACTGTTTTTTTCAATGGAGTCTGGTGGCTTTGAAGAGAGCAAAGACTAAGCGAAAAACTAAGCTGGTAAACCTAAACAGGGCTGTATGACTGCGAGGTAAAGTGGAGAAAAAAACTCTCAATTTTACACTCACAATCCATAAGTAACCAATAAAACTCACTTCAAGGAACCCCTTTAACAGAAAAGCTCATGAAAAACCCGGAGCAGTGACTGTGAAGACACCTTTTCCCACAACCTGTTACATCTTAGGCTCGTGCACGTCCACAAGCTGCCAACGACAAACTCGGAATTTCCTCCCCCGAGTTTAGTGGCTCCAACTCAACAATTTTTGTCCTCCCTTTTCTCTAACAGCACAAACACTCTGACAAGGTCTGATTTCTGGTGATTTCTGGTGATTACCTCCGCTGGCAGCGCTAAAAAGCTGCGGATTGTTTCTGCTGGCTGCAGGAGCTGACAGCAATTTCTTTGCTAAAACATGCAAAATATCTTGTTCAAACTTCTAGAAAACTCCAGCAGGATATCTGAATGCAGCTTATAAACTTCATTGTGAGTGCTTCCACCCAAAAACCACCAGTCTGAACTCTGAGAGACTCGCCACAGAAAAATATATTATAGATTGCAGCGACTCCAAACACCAGAAAATTACCGGTTCTATTTAAACACTGTCCTGTGAGCGCCGGCTGCACTTCACTCATGGAAAGTCACAGAGAAAGTCCTGCTGACTGACTAACTGACTGATCAAACTTTTAACTGCATTTTGCACTTTCAGAACATGCAAAAAAACTAAAAAATAAAGAAAAAAAGTGATTATTGTGCTGAAGAAAAGCTGCTTTTTCAAGTTAAAATAAAAGAGACAGCACACAAGTCTTATCAAATGAGTTTCCCGTCAGACAAAAACAGGACTTCCCTGTTTTCATTTCACCCAAAAAAAACCTTAAACCTGTGATAAGTGTGTAACTTTCCCCCTCTCATCCTTTCTTTTTATTTTAATGGGCGTGTCTTATTTTGAAGGTGCACTTGTGGCAGTTTCCTTGCTGCATTACACATAAGCTGCAAACTAAATGTTCTTAAAATAAAGAAAAGCTGCTGTTTTTATTTTACAGTTTATGTGGAAGTAAAGGCTGGTTTTGTTGCTTTATTTTCTGTAACTTTACACTTTCTACTCCACTACTTTTAGCTGACAGCTTTAGTTACTTTTCAGGTGAATATTTAACATAACAACATGATAAATTTAAAGTTAAATGATGCTTACATAAATGAATCTATAATAATTATCATATGTTTAAAATCTAAGTGAGTCCATTTTGCATACTTCTGATACTTTAAGTACATTTTGATGCTGATAGTTTTGTACTTTTACTTCAGTAAGTTTTGACTGCAGGACTTTTACTTGTAGAGGAGTCATTTCACAGTGTGAAGTAAAGGATCCAAACACATTTTCCACCTCTGATAATATCATAATATGTACATTACATTGATCTCATATAGGTTGCATATATAAATCCTCATTAAAGTTTATTAAAGTTGCACTGAAACGCTGCAGAAAATAAGGAGAAGAAATGTGAAGAGTCGCTGAAATAGAGATTGACAGCTGTCTGTCTGTCTGTCTGTCTGTCTGTCTGGCAGGTGTTTGAACAGACACTCCGCATTTATTAGACGAGGAACAGATGCTAAAAAAATACCTGCTCAGTGCAAAGAAAATCACTAAACGCACAAAAATCATCAGTGTTTTTCCTTGTGCACGCGAAATGTGCAAAAATAATTCAAGGATTATAAGAAATGTACCAATTATGGAGGTCTACAAATATTTAAAATTGGAATAAATATTCAAATTGGGATGGTTGTTTCTTTTGGAGAGCTGGAGAAGTAAGGATTTATTATAACAAGTGGATATCAGATCCAACATGGCGCCAACTAGAAAAGCGAGTGTGCGAGTGCAGCTTCTGGTCAGACAGCGAGTGTTGTAACCAGTGATAACGTCTAAGGATCAACCCCAAAATTTAACCATTTCTTCCTGGTATCATTGTAGATATTTGCTGAAAATTTAATCCAAATCCGTCCATGAATTCTTGAGTTATGTTGCTAACTAACAGACAGACAGACCGGGGAAAACATAACCTCCTTGGCGGAGGTAATAAGCCAAAAAGGTTTTTCAAGCTCCAGATCTACTTCCACATAATGAAGCTGACCGAGTGTTTCTCCCGCTGTGATGTGATGTGACTGTTTTCAAACCAAATGCATCCTGAAACAAGTCATTTCAGTCAGACAAGCATCTCGTTTTACAATATAAATCTATAATAAAAAGATTTTTTTTTGCCACCATGTCTCTTCCTGGGGTTTTGCTTTATGTTGCTGCTCGAGACGACTGTGATCGCTTTAAAAAAATACAAACAAGCTGCAGCTTTTCTTCCTTTATCCCAGAATGCTTTGCAAGAATAACTCCATACCATCTAGTTTATATATATCTTTTATCCACCTGTTATCAAACGTTTTGTCCAAATAGTTTAAATGTTGTCTTGTGTGACAGTTATGAAGATTTCAGTGATGTTTGTTGATGAAAATGCATGAAGTCACCGAGTTCATCGATGCATTTTGGGGGCAAATCACAAGACGATTATCGGCCAACTTTTACTTTCATGTCAAGAAAATATAACTTAAAAATAACGGGGATTCAACCTTAGAGTCTACATGTTATAAAATAAAATAAAAGAGCTTTTCCATGATTTCATTACTTCTACTCCTGGATCATCAGTCTAACATGCTTTTATATTTCCAATAAACGTCCGACACTGAAAACAGGACAAGTTTGTCGGGTTGAATATCAGAAAAAGAAGAAGACAACGGCGATGAAAGGTCAACTTGGGCCATATTGTAGTTGTAGAAGCTGCAACGTGTCCACAGTGTAACCAGACTGCTTTGTGGATCTGCCAGATTTTCTTCCCTCCCTCCTCCCTCACTGTCTCTAACATCAGGGGACGGCCATGCCTCTTCTGGAAGAGGCGGATTTTAAACATGTACATGCTTTAAAACTCATTTTAGATTTTGTTTATTTTAATGAAAACAAAGATAAAAGTGCTGTTATTACATCTTATTTATAGATTTATACAGTAGAAAAATGATTCAGGTGCAGAATAAAGAGAGGAAAATGTTCATATTTTGCATTTTCTTCAGGTTAGCAGCTGCTGTAACTAGATATGATGAGTGTGTAAAGTGATATTTATTCATGTATACATTTGTTCTGTGCTGGTGCTTGATACTTGATAGGCCCATGATTAAAAAGAGTTTTCATACATTTAATAAAAAAGAGAGAGCATGCATGCTCATAGTTTAATCTCCATCTGGTTTACTTTCTGTGCGTAATTACGCACGAAATGCATCACTGTGAGCCCGTTATTTCTCGTGCAATCCTGAAATAAATAAAATAACTTCTTGCACATCTGAAATAAGTCCAGTCCTGCAGCTGCTCGGCGCCTCCTGAGTAAACTGGGGCCTACAGTGCGCCTGATGTGTTCAATAAATAAATAAATAAAATCCCCCAGTGTCCAGACGATTAAAAACCAGCTCAGCGACACAGAGTCGCAAAGAAGACAAAACACCTCAAACAAAAGCCTCAATTAGGAGAAAATCCGCGAAGAAGAAGCAGCAGCAGAGGATGAAACACGTCTGAGCGGCGGTGAGCCGGCGCGTAAATGATGACTGTCCTCACCATCCACGTTTGAGCTGAAACGTGAACTTGTTTGACATGTTTGGAGGCGGATCCTCGCTCTGATGAAGGAGGGACTCCGACACCAGAACATGCACAAGTTATCTGCTGCGCTCGGGACCTCCCCAAAAGTTTCTGGGCATATAAAAGCCAAGCTAAGTCATTTGTTTAGGCAGTAGGGAGTTTCTGCTAGGGTCTGGATTGGAGTTACACACAGACCGGACCCTACCCTGTATGAGTGGTGTCTGAGGAGAAAAAGGATTCCCCCTTTGTCGCAAAGAATCTACATGTCTAATATTTAGACATGTTCAGCTTTGTGGATATTCGGTTAGCGCTGTTGCTCAGCGCAGCAGTGCTTTTGGCCAGAGGTCAAGGCGAGGATGATAGTAAGTATCACTTTCAAACTTTGATTTGAGTTGTTTTTGGGACCCTCAGGATGTTGGAGAGCCCGCGAGGATGCTGAGCAGTTTAATGGAGCTGAACGAGAGTCTGTGAGGCGTTTGGGTGTCTCTCTCTCTCTCTTTCTTTTTCCTTTTTTTGTTGTTGTTGGAAGATCTGGAAGCGAATAGGGATTTCTATAACGTTTCTTAATTGTTTGCTGCTCTGCGTCCCGGAGCGCAGAGCTGAGGAGCAGCTGCGCTCAATCTGATGCGCAATGACATGAACATTGAGTTCAAAGAGAGTTGAAGCAGAGCCCAAGAATTAAGAAAATCAAAAAACAGCAAATCCATTTAAGGGAGGCTTAATTGCATCTTGTTTGTAGAGAAGTTTCACCAGTTTGTTATATTTTTTTAAAGGAAAATTGCCAGTTTAGTTTATCCAGATGTGCCAGATGTTCGAGCACTTTCTATCACAGGGTTTTCCCATTTCTCCACTTTTAACAAACACTAATTTAAAAAAAAATGAGCAGATAAAGATTGTTGGCAAACCAAACCTGACAGCCCATTAAATCTGTTTTAATGTTCAACTTTTGCACTAAATCTCCATCAGAACATTTTCATCCAGTTTGTGTAAAACTTTTGCTGAAAAAAAAGGTGGACAATGGAAAAATCGCCTCAGTCTGACGTCGACAGTTTAAAAAAAAGTCTAGACATCAATTAATCACAATGCAGAGAAGAAGAAGGGCGCGGAGGAGCCCGTTTCATGGGGGAACAGCGCCGCTCAGTGGCCAAACATGGGAACTGCGCGTCCATCCTCCAAACCTCAGCGAGGCCCGACAGCACGTGCACCAGCCTGAAATGTGATTTTCCACTTCAGGTTTTAAGGAGAAAATCTTCAAATCAGAAATGTTGGATAGTGATTTTGAGGCCTAAATTCGAACATTTACCAAGCCCAAATATCTTAAACCTCCAGTTTAGGTGCTGATGTTTCAGTTTGAGCTCTATTCCTGCTCACTTATCAGTCACTAAACACCTTTTTTAAAGAGTTTAACTCATTAAAATCATATTTCTTTGACTGCCACATCTTAATGAAGTTAAAACTACACACGTTGAAGATCTTTTACAAAAGGAAAACAGCTGTTTTTGACAAGTCAGAGACAAAAGTTGATGAGTTTATATTTACAGGATGGTGCAGATCTGCATGGGGGAAATTGCTAAATGACTATTTTATTGAACATGATGCTATTTTGCAAGTAGATTCTGGTGTCTGGTTGAAGCCTTTTTGGGCACATCTGCTTCCCATATGATGCACACCTGTGCAGGTGCAGCCAAGCCTGAGCTGCACACTGAACATATGAGCGTTTATTGATGCCAAACTTCATTTAGACAGGATTTTGAGATATTTACTCTGATTTTATGTTCACTCACAGTGTTTTTTCCTCCTCTCAGGCACATTCGGCAGCTGCACATTAGATGGACAGTTGTACAACGACAAGGATGTATGGAAACCAGAGCCCTGCCAGATCTGCGTCTGCGACAGTGGAACCGTCATGTGCGACGAGGTGATCTGCGAGGACACATCCGACTGCGCCGACCCCATTATCCCAGACGGAGAGTGCTGCCCCATCTGCCCCGACGATGGTACTTCACCTTCTGTGCTTAATTAGCTTTGTGGCGCCACCTGGTGCCTCCCACCTCCCACCTCACCTGGCCACACACGGACCCCGAGGCCCTAAGCCTGCTGCCCTCCGGAGGATTTTCACTCAGAAAAGAATCGCTTTGGATTTACCTAATTTCACTTTCAGTATGCATTCTTTAACGGTGGATTATAGCGGCTCTTTGGCGAAGTCTGGCAATCAGTGTGTAATTTCCCAACATGCCGACCTGTGCAGCGACACTGCAGCATGTAACACACGTCACGTCCCCCAAACACACATTTATTTCACTGATTTTCCTCCTTTTCCACTTCACACATATTTAGAATCAGAGCTTTTGTTTTTTAGTCTGGACCTGCAACTTTAAACATTTACACTAATGTATGAAATGTTCAGTCGGTGTTGACATTTTCTTCTCTTCCTGTTGCTTCTGCAGGAGCTCAGATCCCAGAAGATAATGAGGTATTTGGCCTTTTAACTTTGTACATTTTGATATTTCTGTCTCTGTGGAGACGCTGGCACAGTGTGTCATCACACCTGCTTATTTTATAGATGATTAAAACGTTGCAGTGTAGCCTAACTTCCTGTTTCTGTCTATCCTTAGCCAACCGTCCAGGGACCTGATGGACCCAAGGGAGACCAGGTAGGTTCTCGTTCACTCTCTCACTATTAAAGACACTTTTCTGACTGAATTATAACTGTAAATATTTGCAGTAAGAACCAGAGGACCAAAGAAATGTTTAAGCAACTTTGTGTTCACTGATTATTTTCTGTCAGAGAGGTTCGATGCAGATGTTTCCTGCTGTGTTATCATTAGAAATTATGCATAATTGCAGCATGTGGTTGTCAAAAATTTCCCCAAACTGCAGATTAAACACGTGAAAACGATCACAGTCATGTTATTGAATCCCATAAAGCGAATCTGGCAGAGCTGCTGTGACATATTAGCCCCTGATGACCTTTGATAAATAGGTCACAAGGTCAACAGGTCACCACAGGTTGAAAGGTCACAGCATTGGTTTATGAAATGATGCAGCAGTTTTGTATAATTATTCGAATTATAACAGCAAGAAACACAGTTTGCAATCAAAATAATAAAAACATATTTTGCAAATGCATGATTCAAAGCAACATTTTAAGGTAAAGCAAGTGGAAAAAAACATCTGTGTAGGAGAATATAATCATATTTGAACAAATCATGTTCGTTCAAATTGTCAGGATAGATTATTATTTCTTAGAAATGCCACAGTCTGAACTACTTGACACACAAATGAACATGATAAGTAAAGTATATTGCTTAACGTTGTTGTTCTCCTTACTTTTTAACAGGGTCCCGTTGGTCCTCCCGGCAACGATGGTTTGGATGGACAGCCTGGTCTTCCCGGCCCTCCCGGCCCCCCTGGCCCCCCTGGCCTTGGCGGAGTAAGTGTCTCCACCTCACGACATCCAGAAAGTCTCGGATTGTGTTTTACAGACGAACTCCATTCTGTTCACAAATGAGATTCACCTTTAAAAGAACCCTTCGATCTAAATGCAACAATCAATTTCTGCATCAGCTACACCAGAGGGTTTTACACAGACTTGAGGAGAGAGAGCAGCTTTGTGTTAAAGAGAAGCAGCTCCTCCATGTTTGTTTCAGCACTGAGTGTGCGGACAGCTCCCTGCTCCTCCGGGGAAAATGCAGAATATGAGTTTATTCACACATAAAAAACCCTCAAAGTGCTTTAAACACACCAACACTTTAACATTTAACCCAACATCTGTGCTTGTATTGATCAGTTCTTAGCTGAAATAGATGCATTTATACTGTTTCAGAGAGACTTTTCATGCTCCATGTGCTGTTTCTCCTGAGCTTGGTGGCTAATTCTCTCTTTATCTTCTACTTTTTTTGCAGAACTTCTCTCCTCAGATGAGCTACGTCGACCACTCCAAATCCAGTGGCCCAGCCCAGCCCGGCCCCATGGTACGAAGGCTCTGCTTTCTCTCATGTGCAAAAAGTTCCTGTTTAGTCTGAATTATAAAGATAATCTAACGGCTTCTTTCTTATCTTCATCTACAGGGTCCTATGGGTCCTCGTGGTCCTGCTGGACCCGCTGGCTCCTCTGTAAGTATTCCTTTATCAGCTACATGATAGATAAGATTCACATTTTTACATTTCACCTGCAAAATGATTTTATTGGATTAGATATGTGACACTGCAGGATGAGTGTTAATGTCTGTTGTTGTTGTTGTCCTGCAGGGTCCTCAGGGTTTCACTGGCCCCCCTGGAGAGCCCGGTGAGCCCGGAGCTTCTGTGAGTAAACAACACTAAATAAAAGCTTTTCTTGATTTGTTTTCCTGTAGAAAATATGTCAGTTTTGTTCACATTTACAGTCGTTTTGAATGAACTGAGGAAAGCCAGAAACCTGCATGTTAGTATTAGCCTTTAGCACGTCACTTCCTGTGTTCCACTTCCTGTTGACCCACTGACACACTTCCTGTCAGGGTTTTAAAAAAAACACCCCCTTTACCCCTTCTTCTTTTCCATACACTTACTTCAAATAAAGGGCATTCATTTGGAGCTAATCCGCTCATTTATTCTGGTTTTCAGGGTCCCATGGGTTCCCGTGGTGCCTCTGGCCCCCCTGGAAAGAACGGAGATGATGTAAGTGATTTATTTAATATGTTGTGCAGC
>CAFUXE010000298.1:450931-463000 GCA_903364295.1 Serranus cabrilla | reverse complement strand
CACCATGTAGTCGGGGAAGAAGTCTCTGTCCGGGGGAGACTCGGGGGGGTCGAAGTCTCCCCCCTCCACCAGGATCCCTGAACCCACGGTGGGAGGAGGCGGAGCCGGCTCCTGCTTCGTCAGATCAATCTGCAGAAGAAGATTATTAAGTCATTTATCAAGCAGAAATCATCAGAATCATGTCAGTTTCTGCTCTAAAGGGCAATTTTCACTGTTATGTTTAATTTTTTATAAACCATAAAAAATTAATCCAAAATAGAAATAACTAATAGTTTCAGCATTAACTGTAGTTCAGTTAAATATGAGTGTGTGTAAAGTGATAAAAATAAATAAAAAGAGGGTATTTTAATAATTACAGGGAAATACAAAACACAATTCTGCAGGAGAGAATTATACTATTTTCTTTATTTTCTCTATTTTTTTTATTTATTTTTCTTGCGAAATACTGGAAAGTTTGTAATCTTCAGACTTTGAGAAATACTACAAAATATTATATTTTTTTTATTCTTGTGAAATACTGGAGCATTTTACATCTTCAGGCCTTTAGAAATTAAATATAGAAAATATTAAAAGAGTAAAAATCTGAAAATATTATTTGATTTTGAAGCATTTAACTGTCTTTCTCGAATTATTTTTTTTTTTTTTAAATAATTTTATTAAACTGAGACAATTAATGAGAAATAATTATCTTTCATAATAATGAAAAGATAAAATATAACATTTAATTTAACATTTAAAAACTAGAGTTTTACAAGACAGAATGATTTTTTTCCTTCAGACTTTTCTATTATTCATTTATTTTTTCTTCTAATAGTGTCACCTCTTCAGGCCTTTAGAAATTCTACAATATATGTATTTTTTCTTGTGAAATTTAATTTACAATTTTATTAAACCGAGAAATGAGAAATTATCATCTTTAATGATAAAGAAATGTAAAAGACGGAACATGTTTTCCCTCTTTAATGGCCTCATTAACCTGATATTAATTCAAAAATGTAAATACTTCTAAATTTGTACTCCACTTTATCACTTTGTGGCTTTTCAGAAATGTCAGAAATGAAAAATTATTTGAGCTCTTATCCCAAAACTTTGGCATTTAAGTAGAATATACACATTAGATTCCCATTATGAGCGTTTCTGCCGCCTCACCAGCTCCGTCTTGCACCAGCTGATGCAGTTACTGGGAATGCTGCAGAAGTTGCATCCTCCGGGGATTTTGACTCTGACTGCTGCCGTGCACTGCTTCTCATGCTCGGGCGTCACGACCCTCAGGAGGCAGTCGGAGAAGTACTGCTGCGAGCCCACCTTCACATACACACTGACACAAACCAGAGTTCATTCAGATAAACACAGTTATTACACAGGTAAAACTCACAGTCTGAACTCTCTGTTTACCCCTCAAAGTGTCCCGCCAGAGGGAGGGGGACTCTGCCGCCGCGGTCCAGGGCGTTGGTGATGTTGACGATCTCCAGAGCCTCCGTGTCCCAAAGCTTCTGTAAGTCCTGCTTTATCTCATCCTGGACAGAAGAGGGCAGCACCTTCTCAATCTCCCGCAGCTTGATGAAGAACTCCGCCTGGTAGGGCAGCATCTTCTCTGGGAGTGACAGGTCATTTTTTAATTAATTTAAATAACATTTAGAACATTCAGACACATCATACTGTCAATATATGTGGTAATATGTAAATAAATTAGTCATAAAGCATAGAAAGTTAAAACAATAAGGAGCAGAGGCTTCAAATAAATCAATAAGAAATCTGTCTTGCTTTAAGCCATAAAATTATCCCTAATTTAAAAAATATATATGCATTTGTGGTGTTATTTAAATGGTACCTGCAGTGGCTTTGATGACGAGCAGCTGTCTGACGGCTTCATAGGTTCGTTTGTTGATGGCGTAGATCTGAAAGAACAATGAAAAGTTTGTTTCAATCACATATTTGGATTTTTAGTGCATTTATTTTGCTTCTTGGCTCGTCTGCTTCTGCATCTGTTTCCTACATTTCCCATAATGCCGTTTGAGTCTTTTCATCAGGGATGAAACTATTTAAGTTCACACATTAATTTATTCATGTAAATCATAATTTTTGACAACATTTTTCAAACTATTACATTTAAATTTTAACTAAATTATTAATATTTTCACTGATTTACATCATGCATCATTTGATAGAAAAGGCACAATGTAAATGTAAAAAAAACTGAATTATAATTTTGTTTCTCACATGTTTCTCCTCTACTTTTATGTATAAATATCATTATTATACATATTTTTTTTAATAATTTTTATTCAAAATTTTTTTTTATTAGAAATTCATAATTTTCTATAGTACCAGTATTATTACTTTATCTTTTATAAGTAAACATGTTAAGCTTCCATCTTAGATATTAGAAAAATAAATAAAAACAAGCCCTGAGAGGCATTAAAATAATATAAATCACATTATATTCTCACTAAAGTCTGACCTTATAGGTTTAATGTGTTCAGTCAACTTTGTCAAAATCTGGAAAGAAATATTGTTTTTGCTTTAAAGGGAAAATAAAACCCTTTCCATAATATATATTTATTTTAACCTTATTTTATAAACTTGGAACTCTTCTGTTATAACATTTTGAATGATTACAACTTAAGATTTGTATGTTTTTTATCGGCAACTGTGTCATTTTTCATGCATGTTTGGTTTGCTCTTTCAATTAAAAAATGACAACACAAGAATCAGACTCAAAAGTACACCGTGCATGCACAGACAGTTTAAAATCAGCATAAATCAAAAGGTGCAAAAATGAAAATGAACCCACAGAAAGGGGCTGCACAGTTTGCTAAAATAAGTGAATAAATCAGAGCTGTAATCTGTGAAACATCCAAAGCGCGGCATGTTTTCCAGCCATAATGCATTCTGTTTGATTGAGATAAAAGTGTCACTTCAGAAATGTGTCGTCTCTTCTTCTTCACAGACTTGTTTCTCCATGAATGTTTAATGCTGTGGAGAAAAACCCAAAGCTTTTGTCTCTGAGGGTCTGACAGCAGAACCTGACACTTAGCACCGACGTGTCACACGGCTGCATGTTTTTAAAGATTCGTCCCGGCTGGATTTTATCTGTGTTTGGACGGTTATCTACAGGAGCAGAAAATGTAAAAAAATATACAACTGGATGGTAAAATAAGGCCAGAAATGTGATCGCTTCATACCTCAATGGTGGTTTTTCCTGGAGAGACCGGCGTGCCGTACAGGAAGCCGTTATCGAAGGGCGTCCTCTGAGTGAAGCGCAGCCACTCCGGGAGGTCCGGGAAATTCTGCCGGTTGCACTTAAAAATCATGGGGTCATTGTATGTTCGCCCTGTTTTTAAAAAGACAAAGAGTGTGTTAGACACGTGTGATAAGTAAATAAACACAGTACCAGTTTAAAGTCTGGACACAGCTTCTTATTTAATGGTTTTTCTTTATTTTTAGTGTATTTTCTACATTGTAGATTAATATTAAAGACATCAAAACTACAAAAAAGTGAGAGAATATGTTTTATGTTTTAGATTATTTTACTTTAATGGTCTCAAACATATTAAAAAGGCAAGAAATTCCACAAATTAAATCTTGACAAAGTTCATCTGTTCATTAAAAGGAATAATTTAAAATCTAGAACATATTTGGATTGTTGATCAGACAAAACGAGACTTTTAATCATGTCAGTTTCTGCTCTGAAGGGCAGTTTTCACTGTTGTGTTTAATTTTTAATAGACCAAAGAATTAATCCAAAATAAAAATAACCAATAGTTTCAGCATTAACTGAGTTAAATGGGCCACAAGATAAATATGAGTGTGTGTAAAGTGATAAAAAATAAATAGAAATAATGTATTTTAATAAAAACAAGAAAACACAGTTCTGCAGGAGAGAATGATGCTATTTTCTTTAGACTTTTTTTCATTTATTTTTCTTGTGAAATACTGGAAAGTTTTCAATCTTCAGACTTTTAGGAATTCTACAAAATATTATCTTTTTTTATACTTGTGAGTTAAAAATGAAACATTTCATGTGTTCTTTCATAATTTTGATGTCTTCAGTATTAATAAAAAATGTCTGAAATTAAAAAAATAAATAAAGAAACACCATTAAATTAGAGGGCGTGTCCAAACTTTTGACTTTGTCATTTAATTCAGTAATGAAATTATTCATCTGACCGTAGAGTTTGGACATCGGTTCAAAGTCATTCTGGAAAGTCTCCCTCAGCAGCTCGTATGTGAAGATCTTCCCCACAGGAATGGTAACTTTGACCTCTGCTTTGGCCCCGATCAAACTGACGGCACAAACTGAGAACAAGTGGGAAAAAACAAACAATATATTAATCTGAATGGTCAAAAAAAACAACTTAAAATTAGACACAACCTCTAAAAGATAAAGTCTTTAAATCCTTAACAGTCTGGATAAAAGATAAAGATAAAACTTTACACTAAACATAGTGTGATAGAAACTTTCCAAAGCTGTTATAATAGTTGAAGTTAGATTATTTCAGGAGTAAACTTGCCTGTGAAGAAGAAGCCCCAGCTCCCGCAGCCTGCCATCTTGTTTTGGCCTGTGATTGACAGGGCCAAGCGGAGCGGGGCTCGGTCACTCGGAGGCTATTTCTGCCTCGTTCACCTCATAACATCCGGCTGTCTGCGAATGTGAGAGCGGGGGAGAATAAAAAAAGCTCCATTATTCCCTCTGGTGGTGTGAAAGTATAAACATAAGCACGACTTGTGTAAATTACATTTATTTAAGTATAAATTTAAAGTATGTAACATGAGTATTTACCATTTTCTGCTACTTTAAACTTTACACTTCAGAGGGAAAGACAATTAATTTATTTGTTGGCTAAAGTTACTCATGAATTTGTAGATTAAATTGAAATACATTACATGTGAAAAAATAGAATAAGATGCACTTTTCTATAGGCCAGTTTGTATGTAATGCATCAAAACGGTGATAATAAAATATATATTATACATAACATCAATTAAATTATAATATTAACCATATATGAAATATATATTCAATATAAATATAAAAAATATATTAAATAAATATATATATATTAAATACATTTACTGCAAATTAAAGTGCAGCAGCAATTGAAAATACAGAAACTATATTAATTAACCTTACGTATTTATTCAGTTTTATCTTATTTTAATCTTCTATGTGATTTTAATCTTGTTAAATCCTACTTGTGTCATTTGTTTTATGCATCTTTTTTTATATTTTAATATAAAACACCACATCATAAAGAAGAGTGTATTCAGACACAAAATATTAGAGGTTTAAGAATATATTTTTTAATTAATTAATTAAAGATTCATAGCAGACTGTGATAAATGCAGATCCCACTGTCCTGATTGCATAATAAATATTTTTTTATACTCTAATTTTAAGCATATAAGTTGGCAATCAGTTTTTAAATAAATTGCAATAAGCAAGGTAAAGTACTGAATCATAATATTTGCATCATATTAAGTATAAAAATATCACAAAAGGCATGTTGTGTCTTTAATAAATGTTTTTTTTTACTTTATATATTAAAGGATTCTTTTACTGTTTATTAAAATAGAAAAACAGACTTTAAATCATTTTTCTTTTCAGTGAACCAGTGCATTATTTTCAGTTTCAGTTTTCAATAACACACTTTCATATGAAAACTAGCTAGATGGCACCACCGCCTTACTGAAAACTGAAGCACATCCTGTTTGACAGCTTCAGTCTTTTCAGGCATTCCCCCTCCAGTAACGTCCTTCAGACGAGACCTTCAACTGTGAGATTAAAGTAGATACGAGGAGAAAAAGGAAAGCGGAGGACAGTTTTCATAATAAGTCTCTTGTGTTGTTCTTTCCCATGTGTGAAACAGCTGCATGAGTGTGTGGTGGCCTTGTGGATAAATAATCAGCCCCTGTACAGTGTTAGAAACCGAGACGGCGTGGGTAGATTCACAACCATAAGGGGAAATGCTTTGTCTACCTTCACTGATAGTGTTTAATGTATCTATCAGCACAGATGCAGAATGCAGGAAGCAACAATGTGTCCTGCAAATAACGGATGTGTTATTGGCCATGGAGGCTTGACGTGACTGGAGTCTGACTGGGTCCCAGTGCCAGTCGAGTTCCCTGCAAGCCACAGCAGCTGACTGGTATGCAGTCAACCATTTTATATATATATATATAAATATCTAGCTTATATTTTTGGTATAACCAAATGGAAATGTTTATATACACTGCTGTAGGTGAGGAGGGGGCCTATTTTATTGAGCTGAAATGGAGAATATGTGCTAATATCTGGCATTAAATGTTAGATAATACATTTGCATCTGGATATCATCATTTCGTCCTCATGTTTTGCATCGCAAAACCTTCATTCATAGTCCAAATGTGGCTATTTCATTTACATTTAAACTGTGTAACCCTTATGTTTTTTTTTCGCTGTTTGAACCTTTTCTCCACCAATTACCGGTAGCTAACTCTTTCAATGGTTGTTATCCATCATTGTTAGCTGTTTTAATCATTTAACTCCAACTACGTCTAACCTTTCCCCCATTATTTTTAGATAATGACTCCAGCCATCTATCCGTCATTTTTTAGCTGTTGCAACTGTTTATCCACCACTTTTAGCAAACTGTTAACTATTATAACTGTTTAATGTGTTAACCAAGCATTACTGTTAGCTTTTTCAACCAGTTAGCACTACCTTTAGCCATTTCCCCATTACTTTTAGCTAAACATTTAATTTATCCACTTATTTTAGCCAATTTATGGCTGTTATTTTAACTGTTTATCATTATTATTAGCTGTGCATTTCCCAACAATTTTAGCTAATCAGTTCAGCCATTTATCCATTATTTTTAAGCTGTCAACTATGAATCCACCATATTTAGCTATGTTTCAGCTGCTAACTGTTTATCTCCAAGTGTTAGCTGTTTCCACCACTAAGCTAACTGCTAACTTTACCCATTTCACCTTTTCCCTACTACTTTTAGCCATTACTGTTAGCTTTTTCAACCATTTAGCACTACCTTTAGCCTTTTCCCCATTACTTTTAGTTGACCCTTTAGGTGTTTATTCTGTTTATCCATTGTTAGCTATTTAAACCATTTAGCTACCCAATTTTCCCATTACTTGGATGATAAATTCCAGCCATTGACTTTTTATTTTTAGCCGTTTTAACTGTTTATAAACAACTTCTACTAACTAATTAAGTTGTTACACATTAACGTTTTTCAACCATTTAGCACTTTCTTTTACTATTTTTTCTCTTGCTGCTTGGTCTCTTATATACAATAAGTTTTAATCATTTATCTGCCTATTTTAGCTAAATGATAGCTGTTATCTCATTTAAATGTCCATCCATTATTGTTAGCTTACTCAAACATTTAGCTGTTCACTACCATTAGCCATATCAGCAATATCTGTTTTTTAAAAATAATTTTACATATTTAACAATTTCTGTATTTTCTTACATAGTTTTTAGCTTTTTTACCAATACTTTTAAGCTGTTTCAACTGTTTATTTATCCATCACCTTTAGCTAGCTAACATTATTTTGCCCGTTATCCAGTAACATTAGCTTAGCTAAAGTAGCTAACTGTTTAGACTTCTGTGCTTGGTTGCTCACTGTTTTAGGTGCTTAATCATATGTATTATATCTGAATTAACATTTGTATGTATATTTGAATCAAATCATAACTCAAAATGCTGTCATTTTGAATGTAATATTAACAATTAGGCTAATGTTATCCCCTGGCATCTGCAGAAGTAGCCCATCAACTTGCCCTGTTTAGGAATCGCTGATTTATTACACTATCCATCACTCGCTACAACACATTGTGGTTAATTCACTTCTGCTAAATATAATAAATTAGGATTATTATGCAGTAAATCTGCCACAGAACTGGCTGCTGTGAGACGCGATGAACGGGCGGGCGCTATGACCCAGCGGCGGCCTCCTCCATGCAGCAGCACTCTGCCGCTGAGAGGAGGACCAGAAATCTGCAGCTCACAGAATGAAGAGATCAAAATGATGCTGCCTGTAAAAAGGGATTAAACGTAAGCAATCTGTAGTCAGCTGCGGCAAATCCGCGGCTCATTACTGTTCTACTTTTCTGTGCAAATATTTTTTTAATGACTAATGCAATTATCTGTGAGGGTTAGGTTTGCGTTGTTGTAACTGCACGCCAGCTAATGACAGATGCATCGTGCTCACTTTCTCCGTTGCATTGGACGAGAATTGCAGCGGATGCAGGCAGGCCTTTAATACGATCTGTTGTTTTTGTTTCTCCCCATCTGCCGGTCTAGTCTGGGCGCCACCTCGCTTGGATCGGCTGCTGGTGGATAATACAGATTTGCCACCGGGGGTTGAGAAAGGGAGACATGCCGTCGCTGAGCATCCGTTGCGACGCTTGACTGACCATGATGAAGACCGAATCCACATCCAAGAGCACCGGCTCTGGCTCTACGCTCAGGAGCCCATCCCCGCACAGGAACGCGTACGAAGCGGGGATGCAGGCCCTGAAGCCCGTCAAAGACAATGCTGCGAACGGGGACATGCAGGAGGGCCCCCGGGGGCGCAGGTACGGCTCCAACGTGCACCGTATCAAAAACATGTTCCAGCAGATGCAGACCACATCCCCAGCCGATGCAGAGGGAGAGGAGGGCGCCAGGAACACCGAGAAATCGGTGCGCCTCTCCCTCCCCAGAGCCGGCAGCCTGAACGAAAACGTGGACCACAGCGCGCTGCTGAAGTTGGGCTCCACCGTGTCCGAGCGCGTGAGCAAGTTCGACACCTCCAAACCGGAGAATGGGCACCCGAGGGCCTCGTCACCCAGCTACTCCAAGCTGCAGGAGACCCGCCGCATCTTCGAGCAGCAGCAGGAGAGGCAGCAGCAGGAGAAGCTGGCCACCACCAGGGTCCTCCTGAAGACAGACAAGGCCTCAGGCTTCCAGGACGGCAGGTTGGACGTGATGGCTCGTTTCAACGGCAGCACAGAGTCCCTGGACAGCCTGGACACCAGCGAGGCTGTGTCCCCCACAGTGAGCCAGCTCAGCGCTGTGTTTGAACGGGCAGCCGAGCTCCGGAACAACCTCCACCGCCTCTCCTCTACCCCACCGCTCCCGTCCAGGGGGGTCAGCGCCAAGGTGGGTGTGTTGAACTCCAAAATAATCACAAAGAGGGTTTGTGCCTTTGCGTCAGGCCACCCGGAGGATGATAAAGGCAATCAGCTGGGCCAAGAGGGGCCTCCGAGGGGCCCCAGGGGGAGGGTGACTCCTCCATCTGAAGGCATGAACGGGGGCCGGAGCGCCTCGGATACTGAACTGTACAGTACTGTAGGAGAGCTGAACGAGCAGCGGGAAAAGACTGTTTCGGATGCAGGTGTGGAGGTCAAACCTGAGGAACACTATGGGGCCAAGGGGCCCAACAGCACAACACTGCAAGGTGACATCCACATCTCTGTGGAGAACGGAGGAACCGCTGCAGAGAAGCAAGGCTCTCCACGGGGCGCCGGCGGGATGGCGAAGGATGCTGAGGAGGAGGAAGACAGGACTGTGAGGGACGACCAGTCGGGGCGCGACTCTGTGGATATCAGTACCTACAGCGCGGTGGGGGAGGACTTTGGAGGGAGCCAGGTGGACGAGGAGGAGGAGGATGACCGCTACGAGCCCGAGTCCAGCTGTGCAGAGATCTCCGGGCTGCCTGTGGAGGAGGACCCACCCCCCTCCAGGAAGATCCGCTTCAGCACAGAGCCCATCAAGGTGAGGAAACACGTGAAGGTGTCATCTCTCAGCCCTCTGTTTAATTAGGTGATTTCTCATGATGTGTGTGTGTGATTTCTCTCCCCGTGTGCTGAGAGGTTTGTTCAGCGTGACCTTACAGCTGATCCAGCCCGGTACAGTCATAGCCAGTGCCGCTGTCAGCTGTTTTAATGAACTCACTCAGCTTCTGCCGGTGTCAGAATGATGCTGACATTTTGATTTTACCCTGTTTCAACACGGGGCTTTGCACACACACACACACACAGTAGCCAGCTGCTAATGGACGGCCCTGCATTCCTACTGTGCAGCTGACATGGGCCCCTAAAGACCTGCGATGTAGATCTGAAATGCAGTGCTTCTGTAAATAATCGCTGGGGGGGAGGAGGAACACAAAAAGCCCGGATAATTAGCCCTGTTTTCATAGAGGTGGACACTCTGCTGTGGCCAATGCAAGGTCAGCGGACAGTCTGTGGGGAGCTTGGTGAGGAATGTTTTTTTGTGTGTGTGTGTGAGAAAAAGAGGGAGGAAGTGAGAAAAAAACTGTGTGATCTCCTCTTGGATCAGTGAGATGAGAGAGGAGGAGGAGGAGGAGGAGGAGTTGATTTAAAGTGTCTCTCTGTGTCTGGGGTTGGTGTAATGATCTGGAGAGCAGCATCAGATCGCGGCTCTCTGCTCTGCCTGGAGGTCTGAGGCGTACAGAGACTCTCTGCTCAGCCAAAGTGGCCGCTGACGCTGTACATCACACACATTCCCTCACGCAGAAAGCCATTTCAGTGACTAAGGGCTCCTGTCTCTTATCATGACCAGTCAAGTCGAAAAGTTGCTTTTGCTCTCTTCTCATGGCTGCACATCAGCCAGCCGAGCCTGTGATACATCAAAACTATTATACAGGCTCCTTTTTAAAACACAAAGCCAACAATCCTTCATGTAAAAGATAAAGATTTCAACTCAGTAAGATGATTTACGTCTGAATAGCTTTAAAGTAAGGATGCTGAGTTCAGTCTTTTAAAACAGTTCAGTCCTTTTTTTTGTAGTGAAGATTTCTCTGTTTCCCTGGTATATAAAGGGGTAATAAATAACAACAAAAAAAAGCATTAATATTGGCACCAGCTATGATTTAATCTGTATTAATATCAGCCCAGAATTTCTCAATCGGTGCATCACAACTTTAGTAGCATCACATTCTGTCAAAATTTCACATTAACTACTAATATAAACCATCATTTTATGTTTCCAATGAATGAAGTGGTGTGAAAATAGAGTTTAACTTCTTGCTTGAGAACGCTTTCATGTCTTTATGGTAACTATGGTAACAGCCTGTTAGCTTAGCTTAGCACACAGACTGGAAACAGCTAGCATAGCATCATGCAAAAGTAAGAAAATCTGCCTATCACCACCTCTAAACCTCTAAGCATATTTCCTAAAATGTTGAACTACTCCTTTAATGTCTGAAAGGGATAGTTTGGGTTTTATGAAGTGTGGCTGCATGAGGTTTTTATCTACAGTCAGTTCTATTTTTTAGTAGCACTAAGACTGTTATCTACGCTCTCTTCCAAAGCCACCAGACTCCATTGACAAAAACAGCAATTTTACCTGATTTATCTCTTCCTCGATTCGTTTGTTTATCTGTTATCTAAGCTAAACTAGTAACTAAAAAGACAGTAACAGTAATGTGGCTCTACGGTGCGACAGCTGGTGGTGTTAATGCAAGAAAAGTGCAGGAGAAAAAGATGACTAAATGATGTAAACAATGCAGGTTACAAAATATAAAGAAGAATCTGCAAATGTTTTGATGAGGAAGGAAATGTCTTCAACGTTGGCCTCAAGGACACACGATGTTTACTGTAAACACATCTCCACAGGGTGCCGTTTATTAAGGTATTATTATCTAGAAAATAAACAAAAATCCAGAATTTTCTATTAGTGTGTGAGCTAATTTTATGCTAAACTGACTTATCTTTTATCCACCCAACTCGGATTGAATCAATCTGCTGCAAACCCCAAGAATCCCATATAAATTATGCCTAAGCTTATTGTGTCCATCATGAAATCGTAATGCACGAAGAAGAAAGACAAAAGCAGACTTCCATCACATTATTTTATCCCCGTGAGATCAAAGACGGGCAGCAGGAGGAAGCTGTGCGATGAAGAAGTCAGAACTCATACGCTGTGATAGAAAGGCTGGATTTGGTTGCGACCCTGCAGCCATCAGCGGAGAATAACCTCCTACTGGGTCCTTTCACACTGTATCACTGTGGCCTTTGTTATGGAGATTGATGCAGGGGTGGATGAGAGTTAAGGGTGTGTG
>CAFUXE010000298.1:393022-443472 GCA_903364295.1 Serranus cabrilla | reverse complement strand
ATAAATCTCGTCATGGACTTGCCCCCCTGACTATGAGGTTGATGTGCTGCAAAGAGATGCAGCGAGTGTCCCGAAAAGACCCAAACTCACATCCTCAGACTCTCTGCTGCTCACTGTACCAAAGAAATCAGATAGAGAGCGGCGGGGAGGCGGCTGTTTTAGTTTCAGTTTTACCTCTGGAGCACATCGTCTGTCTGAGAACAGAAAGTCGGCTTTTCAGCCTCGCATATAACTAAAACCTGTTATTAAACTTCTCCTTCATTAGATATTTAAATTAAAGGTTTTTCCTTCTTTCTGCATTTAAAATAGTGAACTGTCTGCTCTCTCTTTGCTCTCACACCTTGTTAAAGTTAAGGTGTTCAGGAATGCATGTACTAAATGTTTTTCTGCTGCTCATAAATAATAAATCAGGTGATTTAAATTGTAGTATTACAGTAATATCTTACCATGCAGTCTTGATTTAAGCTGCAGTTCTAGTAGGTAGTTTGAGTACCAATGAGGGTCACTGAAAGGTACGGGGTGGGTCCTTGTTTTGTTTGCATCATGCACATGCAAAAGAAAGACAAAAAATAATGAAAGGTGGGGAAAAATTCTGAATAAAGTCAACTTTTTGACTTTATATGTCTCAAAAAATTCACATAAATTACATTAAAGCAGATCTTCCCAAAGCAATAGTTGTAGTAGCCAAATCACCAAGAGAATCCTTAAATATTTTGGTTATTACTTATTTTATCACTGATGAAAATCAGGTTGTAGCTTGCAGAAACTGTTCAGACAGATGAGCCGTTTCTCTGTGAATATTTTAAGTTTGTCGGACAAAGAAAGTCGACTTTATTCTTCTTTTTTCTCAAAATCCTATTTTAAATTTATTATCATCTTCTCGGCTTTATTCTCAAACTGCATAATGAAAGAAAAGACCCTGCCTCATGCTGTTCTGCTGACTGACAATTGGTGGCAGTAGTGTGCAAAGAAGTGCAGCAGTGCACCAACCAAGAAAGGGAAGAAGACGGCTGCTAGCATGCAATCACGTATGTAAACAATGCACGGTTTAAAATGGGCTTTGTAAAGGTTTCATGAGGAAGGAAATGCATTGTCAAGCCTCGAGGACACACACAATGAGCTTCAGTTTGGGTCACACCTGCTCTTTAACTTCACCACCCGAGTTTATCCTGGGGATCGAACCGGCGATCTCAAGCCCGGAAATGATTACCATGAAAATAAACCCCAAGAGGGATGGCATGAACATGGAATCAGAGCGGGAACGCCGCCTCAGTCTGGGAGCTCCCAAAGACAATATGGACAGTTTAACACATCAAACTGACCAAAAGCTGCTAAAACACGGATTACAGTAACTGTATTATAACAGCTGCTGTGTGTTTTTCCCCGATGTGTTTCAGACGGCGAGGGCCTGGGCATCAGCATCATCGGGATGGGCGCGGGGGCCGACATGGGCCTGGAGAAGCTGGGCATCTTTGTGAAGACAGTGACGGACGGAGGAGCGGCACACAGGGACGGCAGGTAAGAAATCCTGATTCCACACGTGAGAGACAAACTGAGCAGCTTTGTAAACCACGTGCCAACCTGAGGGCAGCAGTTGTAGTTTTATTTCCAGGAGTGGATGCTTCATATTCCCACTTGTCTTTTTAAATCCTGGCAACACAAATAGGTCTCGCTGCCAAGAATGAGGGCTTATAAATGGAGTGTGGCGCGTGTGGGCTTAAGTATAAAGACGACGGGCAGAGGCCACAGTGGAGCTGCTGCTGTGAATGATAAACTTCTCTCCTCCAGGATCCAGGTGAACGATCTGATTGTGGAGGTGGACGGGACCAGTTTGGTGGGAGTCACCCAGAACTTTGCCGCCTCTGTACTCAGGAACACCTCAGGAACTGTCAAGTAAGTCTCATGTCAGACGCAGTTTGAAGTCATGAAATATAACAGATCCATCAGCAGTGTGCAGGAGTTTTTATGAGCCACAACAGGGATGGAGATGATGTGTTGCCAGATATACTTTGGCGACAGTAAACCTCTGCTGCCCGCCCACTTTCAGTCTTTGAGTGGGAAATACGAGTTGGATTTCATGGCGTGATGCCGGTGGAACAGGTTGCTGATGTAGGCTGCTTTTTAATCCGCCAGACCGTATCATAGTGACAAATGCAGGTTCGGCAAGTTGCCCTAAAATTTAAACCAAAGCTCTATCATAGTTTCAGTTTTGACTAAACAGGATTTTTGCAGCACTTTAGCATTTTTGGCGTACGAAAGAAACAACAAAGAGAGCATCTGAAACTTCTCTGAAACTCTTTGAACATTATAACAGCTCTGCTTTATGCAAATAATGACACGACGATGTCACTAATATGCAAATGAGAATATGGCAATAAAAGCTTTGCTATATACCTGCAAAACTTCAGACGTTCAACAGGCTTTAGTTGTTCTTTGTGTTTGGAGATAAGTAGCAAATTCTAGCATAATAACAACCAGTGATGGAGGTATAAGTAGCAATACCAGTGCATAAAAATACTCTCTTAAAAGTAAGAGTAAAAAGAGCAAAAGTGTAAAAATATACCCAAAATAAAAGTACCTATTATGCAGAAAGGCCGATTTCAGAATCATATAAATCCTATTTTTGGGTTGTACTAATGGATGAATGTGTTCATTTAATGTTGCAGCTGGTAAAGGCTGAGCTAATTTTGAGTATTTAATATAATGCTAACAAAATATATCATAGTTTATTAGCTGATTAATGTTTTGCATGAATCTAAAAAGTAACTAAAGCTGTCCAACGAATTTTAATGGATTAAAAAGTGAAATAATTGGCAACAAATTGAGGCGAAGTTGAAGTATAAAGTACAACTGATGCTAACATGCTAACCTAGCATGCTGAACATGGTAAACATCAGCATGTCAGCGTGCTTGATGATCCTGTGTCTTGTTCCTCTGCAGCCACAGCTCTCGATGGCTTCAGCTTTCTTTATAAAGAGACGGTTTCCTCCTGATATAAGCCCACAGCCAGTCTGACATGCAGGACTGACTTCTACCACATCCTGCCCATTCAGCTCCGCAGACTGCAGATTTATATCTCCAGTCTCACAGGGTCATGATTATACCCTTCAGTGTTGAAAAGCTCCTTTCTGAGACATCCTGAATACGGTCCAAAGATTCCACACCGGAGCCACGGAAAACACAGTTATCAGGAACAAATACACTTGGCATCAGAAGTATCATTTTGAAATGCCAGAGGGATATTTGTAGCCGAGCTCTGTGGCGTTTCGGGGGAGCCGACTGCTCCCTTACGTGCTCCTTTTGTCAGCTGAGCTCATTCATAATTCAGGGTTTAGTGGTCAGCGGCGTTAGGGTGATTGTTAGTGTTGTGTGACTTGTGAAGATCAGAGACCTCCACAGATAGCTCATACATTATGGATCTGCTGCAGAGATGGAGAAGGGCACTAGAGCTCAGACCTATTCATAAAAAAACATCAGGCGGACAAATAGATGGGGGCAGGAAGTGCGTTTGTGAACGTTTAATTACCCGTTAGTGCCGCAGGAATTGAAAGGCTGCAGCGGCTGCCTTAATAACCGTCTGTGGCTTTACTGTTTTCGCTGTTTACGCGGCCGCTTTAATTAGACAGAGATTTGTGAGCCTCGATCTAGAAACATATAGCCGCTATAATGAGCCGTACAATGAGCTAAAGGAGAGGCAGAGATGAGGGTTTTTGATTTTAATCATAGAAGAGGCCAACTCCATAGAGACGCTCTTTGTTCGGCTCTAAACAGGAAGACATTTTCTGTCATCAGAGGACCAGAACATTCCTCACTACATTCATACATCTCACTGCAGATTATATATGGAAACACTTTCCTGCTCCATGTGGAGCCGCTGTTTGTGCTCATTATTTATTATTTAGCACGCATATACAGTATGAAACCATATGAGATAAAGGGCTATTTCCGTCCAGCTCGCCACTTTGAACATGCAATCTTTCCTCTTCCGCCAAACAATCATTCATTCATTTGTTTTTAGCTCATTAATACATACAAACTGAGAATTAAACTTGACATTTATGGTTGACATAATATCCCTAAATCATGTATCATTCAAGTAATGCACCTCTGAATGTTATTATTTTATGCTTTTTATCTTTAGATGTCTTATATTAAATATTGGCTTCAGGTGCAGCATGCAGAGGTGTAGCATGCTGCACAGTGAAACACTGAAACACTAAAAAGAAAGAGATGAGGTGCTGCAGACTTTAGACCATATATATAAGTTGTGCGTATGGATTGGGAGCCGGAATAATGCTTTGTTATCAGCCACTGCTAGCATTAGCTAGCTAGCTATCTTGGTTAGCAATTAGCTATCATTATTTAAAACGAACAGCCGACTCCTTAAGAGTGTTAAGTCCAAACTAAATACTGAAGAAAACATTTTTTAAACAACCACAATGTTACATTTACTCACAAGTTAGCCAAAATAGATGATAAAGTATCATCTATTTTTCATTAAAACCCACTTCTATAGCTTTTATGTCATGCTTTCCATCTTACTCGTCTTCCTTTAACTTCTAATTCTGTTCCTGTTACTTTATCAGGATATTTTTCCTCACTATCTGAGAATGTCTTGAGATTGATCCTACATTGTCTTTATTTGTTTGTTTTTTAATGTAAGAATTGTTTTTGGCCTTATGGCATCATTCTGCTTGTGATTAAACACTTTGTAAGCTGTTGTTTTTAAAAGGTGCTAAATAAATCAAGTTATTATCATTATTATTTTACTCTAAATTGGATCATAATTAAAAGAATTAACAACATGTTGTATTTAAGAAAACTTCAAACTAATGATCGAGACCATAAACCCATCAGGAGAGTTTTTACTGAGGAAACAAACAAGTGAGAAGTAGGCAAATTCTCTCATAGAGAAAGAATGCAGTTTTAAGGCATTGGCCAGTTGCAGCTAAAGTTTTAGTGCACCTGTATTCTAACATTTAAGGTAAATGCATTGACATGTAAGGGTTTCCTCACCGCGCTGTTTTCCTTAAAATCTCAGGTTTGTGATCGGGCGAGAGAAGCCGGGAGAGCAGAGCGAGGTGGCCCAGCTCATCCAGCAGACCCTGGAGCAGGAGCGCTGGCAGCGGGAGATGATGGAGCAGCGCTACAACCAGTACATGGACGAACAGGAGGTAACGCTCAGGGCTCATCTTTAAACAAAGACTGCTGCTGTGAGATACAACGTGAGCTGACAAAACTGCTTGGTTTGTCATTCGTGAATCAGCGGCGGTGCAGCGTCTGCACATGCACGGTGCAGACGTGAAGGTGCAATGCTGACAAATCAGTTTATCTTTCTTCACTCACATGCAAAAACTAGCATGATCCAGTGATGGGAGAAAGTATTCTGGGGAATAATTGTTTTAGTCTTTTCTTTTTAAGCAGAAAGGCCAAACTTTTGCTCATTTCATGCTTCTGAAATGTGATAATTTAATGCTTTTCTTTGTCACACGTGATATTAAAATGAACAGCTTTGGAATTTTGTTTCATGATAAAACATATCATCAGAAGATTCCACTTAAAAAAGGCATTTTTCACTATTTTATCGACAGAATAATGGACAGATTAGGTGAGAAAACAATGGGTGGATCATCAAATTATACCTAAAATACATATGTATCATATTATATTATAATTACTGATGCATTAATGTGTCCATCACTTAATTGTTGCAGGTATGAAAACAGTAAATCAGCTATTTTTTAGCGGTAAAATAGTCCAGCCCGAAGCGACCCAAAGCATCACTGAAGAGATTTAAAGTTTATGTAACCTTTTCAACCTGTTCAGGCACAAAATACCTCCTTCAAAATGAAAAACAAGGGATTTTTGTTTTTGCAATCATTCGTTTTTCTCTGCGTGCCCTTGGTTCCCCTTAAGGATTATGAAACGTATCATGAACAGAAGTGACTCTCTCTGGGGCGGCTGCGTTGCGTGTGCTCCTGGCGAAAAGCCACACTATTGTGTCCAACATGTCCGATCAAACGATAAGCTCGGCTTCAAAATGGGGACAAATCAGGATCGCAAAATTTGGTGCCCTCGGATGTCCTCTGCCGTGTTAATCTGGTGTGTCTCTCTCTGTTAAAGGTTTACATAAACTGAGCATGTGCTTTAAAAGCAGCCTGTACTTTCATTCGAACAACAGAGAGGAAGTTGCCCCATTCATGCCAGGCTGCTGGTGGGTGGTTCTTGAAAAGCATTAGGTTGTATAATGGGAAGTTTATTCTGCACTTTGGAGTTTGGCGCCATCTAGTGGCTGTTTGGTGTCACAGCACACAAACATGCTTCTAAAGACACCATGAAAAACTGTTTTATTTCTGTTTTATGTGACAGTTTATTCAAATAATTCCCAGGATATGTAAATAAAAGCATTGACAGGAAGTAAATGTACTCAAGTACTATTTTCTGTTAGTTTTTACTTCTACCTGACTTTGAGTTATTTACAGCTTCAGAACTTTAAATATGATCAAATATTGTAGATTTAACTACCCAGAGTCTATAAATTATTTTAAATGGGCTCCACATTGAAACAATGAATTGCTACTTTCACCACTGATTTATTATTTACTTATTTTCTTTTACATTTTTTGTTATTATAATTTATTCCAATAATTAACCTTTCTGGAAAACAGCTCCACATGTGCTAAAACAAAATGCTACTCTTCAAAAACACATTTTTCAACAATATGTCTTCCTAAATCCACCTTTTTTTGTTAAATTATTCTGGTTTGCAGTTTGAATGATCCCTCCACACTCAGATCAGAATCTGCCTTTTAAGGGTCGTTTTATGTCCCATAATTTGGGTGAACTTGGCCTTTAAACTTAGTGTAATTAATATGTGTGAATGCTTGACTCACCGGTTCGTCTTGCCTGCAGGGTGGTGAATACGGCACAGATGAGGAGGAGGACGATGACGAGGAGGTCAGCCCGTCGTATCCCAGCGCCATCGAGGTGTTCGACCTGGCGGAGAACGAGGACATGTCCCCTCTGGAGACGGACCCGGAGAAACTGGCACACAAATACAAAGAGGTGAGCAGTGAAGTCTTTAACTGGAGCATTTCCTGTGTAATCACAGCTTATTTTCTCTGATGTGGCTAATATTAACACATGTATTTAAAACTCTCTTTGCTATAAAGCTCCAAATAAAGCATGCAGTGACCCAGGCTGAGATCCAGCAGCTGAAGAGAAAGGTAAACTACGCTCTACTGGATAATAATTCATCCTACAGAAGGAGAGGATTTCTAAGGATTAGAGATAACGTGTGATTGCAATGGATGTGTTTATCACCTTGTCTTTTGCAGCTGCACCACGCGGAGCAGGAGAAGCAGCGCTGGCGCATGGACAAGGCCCAGCTGGAGCAGACGCTGCAGGAGAACAAGGAGCGCATGGAGAAGCTGGAGGGCTACTGGATGGAGGCGCAGAGTCTGTGCCAGGCGGTGGACGAGCACCTGAAGGAGACGCAGTCCCAGTATCAGGCCCTGGAGCGCAAGTACAGCAAAGCCAAACGCCTCATCAAGGAGTATCAGCAGAAGTAAGACGGCAGGATTTTACAAGGGGTGAAAGGGTTATTTGATGTATTACATTGGAGTAAAACAGTGGGATTTTTTTGTGTTTTTTAACAGGGAGATTGAGTACCTGAAGAAGGAGACTCAGCGTTGTGCACAAGTTGGAGCTGAGGCCTCTCTTCTGAAGGAGGAGTCTGGGCAACTTCAGGAGCAGGTATGAGGATCCTGGAAACAACACTTTCATACAATGTTTTTATAATTAACTTTTAATATTGAGGTATTGTTTCAAATAAACTTATGCACCATAAATGAATAAACAAGCAAGGCAAGTTCCAATCTTTGAGACGGTTATGTAGCTGAGAAATACAGGATTTATCCTGTTAATAACATGCAAAGTTCCTGTAAAAGAAGAGCAGGAAAAGCATGCCACAATGTCAGCTAAAGTGAATGTTTTCATTCATAAGTGTGACCAAAGTGTGGGTGAGCTCCTGGTTATATTTCCTCAGTGTGGGCGGGAGGGCAGCCTGTTTGTGATAACAGAAGTGGCTTTGAAACAGTTTTTCTCCACAGCAGTTTCCAGTGTTTCTACTGTATATTAAGGATGGTTTTAATTGTAGATGCAAAGAAACTTTTAATTGGCCGTGCTGGTGTTTTCTGTGTGTGACAGCACTCGTGAGAACAGTTTGGCTCAAAGCTGCTTCAGTGAGTCTTGTGGCCTTTATACAAACCATAAAATATAGATTTCAAGGAAGTGAGAGCGGCAGCAGCAACAACGAAACCTCAGAGGGCCAAATTTAGTCTTTATGTTGTGTTAGTTTTTAAAAGTGACTCACACTGCAGCATGTGGGGGATAATATTTAAATGAAAAGTAAATGCATGGTTTTCCGAGGATGGAAATCTGCAGAGCTCATGTTTTATTTACATCCAGTCACTCTTCTGTTTGAGAAAAGTCTCACTGCCGTCTAACAGGCTGCACGATACGTCCCCTGAGATACTTCTCACTGATACTGGACTTACCTTTAACCCTGTAAACTTAACCAAGCAGCTTTTGACCATAAATCTAACCTCATACTCTTAATACCTCAACCAGACTAAGTAGCCTCACTTACCCCTTTTCAACTGATGTGAACATATTTCTTGCGCAGTTGGTTCAACTTGCAAACCATCTCAGAACCTGTTTGCTTTGCCACAGGTCACAGAGCCATGCCATCACGTCACTGAATATGTCTCCGCATAATAACAACTAAATGCTATCAACCTCTAGCAACCAAAAAGCTGTGAAAACTATAATGCTACGCTCCAAATTTACAATATTTACAGAACTTGTGTAAGCTTATAACTATACACATTAATATATAATTTTTTTCTGTTTTACTATAATTATTTTTGAATTAACAAGCCCTGACGCTGCATAGTTTTGCACTTGTTTAAAATGTCTTTTTATTTCATGTTCTCTAGTGGCCTTTATAAATAAAGATATTACAAAACAAAGTGTAATAACAAAAATGGCGGACTACATTGTCTCTTTACAAATGTTGTTGCTGTCTTTGCGAGCCTACATTGGCGCCCAAACGTGACGGACGACGACAACGTTCTTATTAAAACTAAACGTAAGATGTTGATGCTAGCCCGCTAACGGTAGCCCGCTATCGCTAGCCTGCTAATGCTAGCCTGCTAAAGCTTGTCCGGTAGTGCTAGCCCGCTATCGCTAGCCTGCTAATGCTAGCCCGCTAAAGCTAGCCCGAAATAATCACACGACAGTTAACCAATTCAGATAAAATGAATGATGTTTTAGTTTGTCATGTTGGTCATGATGATAAAACATTTTAAAAGGATGACATTTAAGCCAATATCAACCGATAATATATCAATATCAACTGATATTTCACTTAAAAACTTAAACAACTTTTGGTAAAAAGCATGAGTAAACAAATTTGTATGCAAGAAGTCTGACTGAAGCACTGAAGTGAATAATTTGCTATCTGTTGGGCTCTGCTGTATATATATAATATATCATACTCACATAAAAGTAATGAAAGCGTTTCCTGTTCTTCTCCTCTGCAGGTGGCCGACCTGGAGTGCAGGGTGGAGGAGCTGAAATCTGAACCTTTATAATCGCCTTTTGTCCGTCACGTCTCTCAGAAAGCAGAACTTCACTGAACAAACGAAGGAGATAGTGTTATTGTACGTGCAATGACCTGCAGGGTATTTCTCGTCACCACCTTGAACTTGGTTTTCAATCTGTATATGTGTCCTCAGCCACTTAACCTTTTTAACCATGTTTTTCTGTTACGGGAACGTGAAGAAGTCTTATCATCGCGAACACAGACTCTGCTGAGCTCTAGATGTACTGTTCCCTTTTCATTTCCAGAGTTCAGTATTTAACCCCTTAATTTGTGGTTTCGTGACAGACCAGGCTGTTGCTTTTTAATTGCCAAAAAACTAAATCCCTTTCATTCTTTTGCCTAGTTTTGTGACCTTTTTTTCTGAGTTTGTACAGATGTGATACTGTGTGGTTTAACAATCAGTTTGGTTTGTAAAAAATTTTAATATGTGTATAACATTTAACATAATATAAACTAATGAGATTGAGGGTTGCTGTATATTTTATGTGTGTAAATTGGACGGAGATTGCACTGGAGAAGACATCGACAAGGTGCTTCACTGGAACGGAGGAGGAACGATGTTTTGAGGTGTCTTAGAAATTGTACAAACAGTAACCCAACCTTCGTAGGGGTCTTGTCACTTAACCTTGAGAACCACCTGCTGCCTACCTTTCAGAAGTGTTTGTGTATTTTTTACACACTGAGACTCACTAACGAGCGTCCAATCCTCCGGTTTCAACCCCTCGCTTCTTTGACAAAAAAAAAACAATAAAAAAAGGACCACAGAAACAAGCCTCCACAACTGCTGTGCCACAAACGAAAAATGGATCTTTTCCCCCCTCGAAATGGATGTTGTCAAGGACTTGTGTAACTGGTATTAGTTAGGATGTAAGAACCATTACTGGACTGGGATGTTGAAGCCGTTACCAGCAGCAAAGTTACAGATTTTAAAAGCTTGTGTCTCGAACCAGCAGCTGCACTTGACACCGCTGTGTGTAGCACACGGAAAACACTGCCAGGTTTATACCTGTATCAATTTACGCACAGTTTAAAAATTGAGTCTACTTGTGTCAACTGTCATACCAGTATGTTTGTATAGTTCAGGTAAGACTGAAATATTTTAATTTTACTTAATATTTATAATATAGTCAAGGTGGAAATATGAGCTAACAAGGACAAAAACTGACAGAAGCAATGTTCAATAGACAGTTATACTGTGTCATTTAAAAAAACGTAGATCTGGGTGACTACAAAAACAAAATTAAGATTATTGAATTGAAAAAAACAGGCATGTTATGAGTATTTTCATAATATTAAGGCTTGTACAGTGCACATGCTTTGCATTGTATGTTTTGTGGAATAAATGGTCAACAGTGATGCTCAAGTCGGTTGTTTTTATTTCAAAGAGATGATAAGCATTTTTTATTTTACTGGTGAGCTCCTTTCCTTTTTTTAACTGTTGTGAATGTTTGTATTATTATTATTTTTTTCCTGCTTTCGAAAATCAACAAAAATGTATAATTCTTAACATAAAAATCCTTTCTTTGGGTACGAAATATGTCCGCTTTAAACAAAAGTTTAAATAATGTTATTTACAGGACATTTAAAAATACTCTTCATGAACATTTAGTGCAATTCAGCTGAACAATTTAAAGGGCAGTTCACCCCAAAATAAAAAAACACTTTCCTTATCTGTTGTTATTTATCAATGTAGATTGTTTTGGTGCTGGAGATATCAGCCTTCTTTCACTCAAAGCAATTTCTCTCTACAGAAATCTCTACTTAAATTTATTCCACAGATCTTGATATGAAATATTTTCTTTCTGCTAAATTACGCCGACCAACTATCACCACAAGGAGAATAAATAACTTAAGGCTGTTTAGTTTGTCTAAGGAAAAGACAATGTATATATACCTGTTCTATAGGAAAGGGAAGCTTAAATGACTTCTGTTGTGATACAAGACAATTAAATCAAATTAACGTGACCCTTAAGAGGGGGCGGGGCCTGCTGTTGCTAGGGGAAACACCGCTAATATTTACATCTCATGCTGTCACGAGCAGCAGATGCACACTTTCTTCTGCGCAGTCATATGAAAAGAAAATAGTTCCTGCATAGAAAGGCTCACAGCATCTGTGGATTATCATGATTTCTGTTTAAAAAAAACATTGCTCTTGAATATGCATGTGTTATTTTTGGCGTTTAAGCGGCACAAACCGAGTGCCATCGAGTTATTTGAGAAGGGCGATATCTCCAGCGCAATCTAGACCGATAAATAGTGCTACAGGTAAGAAGAAAAAATATTTTTGGGATGAACTGTCCCTTTAACCTCCTCTCTATAGCTTCTCCAATGTCCGAAAAAACTACAAGTGCATCTTCTGATGGTGCCTCCTGAGGTGATAGTTTCGGGAAAAGCTCTTCCCGCACTGGGTGCATTTGAACATCCTCTGTCCCAGGTGAAGCATCTGGTGTGCTTTGAGACTCTGCGGGCGGCTGAAGCTCTTCGAACACTCGGGGCAGCTGTAGGGCCTCACCCCCGTGTGCTTCCTCTCGTGCCGCTTCAGGTCTCCCGACTGGCGGAAGCTCTCGCCGCAGTGTGTGCACAGGTACGGCTTCTCCCCCGTGTGCGTCCTGAGGTGCACGTTGAGCTGGCCGGTGTAGGAGAAGCTCTTGCTGCAGTGGGGGCAGCTGTACGGCTTCTCGCCCGTGTGGATGCGCTGGTGCTGCTTCAGGCTATAGTGGTTTGTGAAGCCTTTACCGCAGTCGGTGCACAAGTACAGCACCTTCACCTGCTGCAGACACGTGTGAGATTTCAAGGCTTTGGCGCTTGCACAGCTCTTCCCGCAATGAGGGCATACATACTCTTTCCCCCCTTCCTCCTCCTCCTCCTCTTCCTCTAGGTGATCCAGCTGGTCGCAGTGAGACAGGTACTCCACCGGGTGGTGCCGTTTGATGTGTTTAATCAGGTAGCTCTTCATAGTGAAGGAGAACTGACAAAACGAGCACGGGAAAAGCTCCGACGTGCAGTGATACTTCATGCAAGTGTTGCTCTTTTGATGCCGTTTCAGTTTACCAGATGTCGTGAAGACTTTCCTGCAGCGGTCACAGCTGTATGATTTAGCGTTTACATGCACCATCTGCTCGTGTCTCTTCAGGAAGCCAGACTTGGTAAAGGTCGCGCCGCACTGACCACACTTGAGCTGTCTCAGAGTGCACTTATGTGCTTTGAGATCATCTGGGTTTCCGTATGTTCGTTTACAGTGATTGCAGCTGAACCATTTGTATTTTGTCAGCTTTCCATTTCTCACAGCAGGAGGGTCTGCTTCAGCTGACGCCTTCTTGCAGATGGCGGCCCTGCGTTTTGGAGCTATGAGCTTAGTTATGGCAGAGATTTTAGATCCGGCTCCAAGTCGCAGAGGCCGCTGACGTCGTCCGACAGATTCGACCGCCGCCTCGGGGCTGAAGTCTGGATCGTGGCTTTGATCATCACAAGCAGGCACTGCATCATCTTCTTGACTCTCCGCCGTGGTTTCCTCTGAGTGACTCTCACTAATGTGCTGCTGAAGGGAGTCCACTGAAGGAAACACCAGTGAGCACTCAGCACAGTTAAAGGGCATGGTGCCACACTCCTCCGCAGCCTCGTTTAGCTTCCCGTCCTTCTTGCCTCGCTGCTGGTGATGCCGCAGGTGCCGCGTTAGGTCGTTGTACTGGATGAAGCACTTGTGACACACGGTGCAGACATACGGGCGCAACCTTTCATGCACGGTCACTTTATGCTTTTTCAGAGATGCTTCATTTGTGAAGCTTTTACTGCAGTCTGTGCAGGTGAACTGGGATGTTTCTGCATCTCCTGCAGATTTATTCTCACTTTCAGTTGCATCCATAGCTTCACTTTCGTTTATGTCCTCTGTTACAGCTGCAGTGTTTAACACTTCTGATCTCTGCGTCTCTTTCTCCACACTCAGGATTTCGTTCTGATTCAGAACAATGTCTGTGTCTTTTATCACAACCTGCTTCCTGTGAACTAGCTGGTGTCTGATTAGGCCGGACGCCTGGCTGAAGCTCCGCCTGCACTGCGGGCAGCAGTAGGGACGTTTGTTTGAGTGGACGCAGCGTTTGTGTCTCCTGAGGTGAGGTATCTGCTTGAAAACCTTCCCGCAATCGCCGCACGTTTTGGACTCGACGGGATCGACAGAAGACACCACCAGGGAGGCAGCAGACTGATCCGAGTCTGCACTGGAAGCAGGATTTTCAGGTTCGCCTGCCTCAGCAGCTGGTGTTGAGTCTTCTTCAGGCTGTGTGTGGAAGTATTCTGCATGTCTCTGGAGAAAGGACTCTGTAGTGAAGGACAGCTGACAGTGGGAGCACAGGAAGATCTGGGATGTGGCAGCTGTCCTGCTCTCTATAATTTGGGAGAGAAGAGGAACAAAAACATAAAATGACGAGACTTAAAACAGCAGATAACACTGCACAAAAGCCTTTCATATTCATGACATGGAAACTTAGTAAAAGGTACCTATTGCATTTAACTTCATGAGCCAGGCCTGGGTCCAAGCTTCACTAAAACGGTCAAGATATTTGTTGCTGGGCCACACCATGAGCTCGTCTCCGGGGTTTATGGTGCGACAGCAGTGATAAAGGATGCTGCCTTTGTACTGGACCGCCAGCAGATTAGTCTCATCTTTATTTCGAGCACAGTTGATGAACCTGTGTAAGAAGAGACAGAATATAAACACACTTCTAGTTGCCCCATCATCTGTAATATAAAGTGAAAGCACCATAAGATTTTACCTCATCCAGTTTGAGTGCGAGTCTCTGGCAGCATCAATGTACTCATACTCATCTTTTCCTTTGCAAATCTGCAGAAAATCAAAGTATATTCAAGACAAAACACACACAGAAAATAATAACCATAATGTAGAAAGTGAGGTAAATCATCAAGCTCACCTCCCACGAGAAGTCACTTGCCAGGGCATTTTCTCTTGTTGTCACTTCACCCTCAAATGGCCCAAAATGCATTCCCGGAGACATTATTTGTCCGTGATTTATGACCCCAACGCCTGCACTGGGAATACTGGACCTGCCTATCATCAGGCCGTAGGGCAGAGAGAGCAGGGCCCTCTGGGAGTCAACGCCGCTCGTTGGAAAGTCAAGAATAAAAGACGGGCCGTTAAAGTTAGCGGGATCATTCTGGTCCTGGAAGAGGGTCAGACACTCCTCACAATCTGGAAACAAAGTAAGATAAATGTGAGCAGTAAGTAAATTAAACAGTGTATTAAGTCAATGGATACTGTGAATATAAACAGAGGAGGAAAGAGGGTGTCTTGCTTACAAAAGCCACCATCAGCCTCGGGGTTATCTCCATTTCCCACTGTTCCCAGTAACTTCTGGATTGGTGTTTCTTCTGACTCTAAAACTGGTATCACTAGAAGAACAAATGCATTTGTTTTGAGTAAAAAAAACCCAATATTAGCTCAAATTTGTGTATCTGTGTCCAGGCCTGTCACAATAATACCACATTGACTAACTGAGCTCAGCAAAAATGATTGAGGTCACGACCACATATCTAACCATAATACATAATAAAACATAATACGTTTGCATGTTTGTTTACATAATAATGTTACCAATATTATGGCAGAATATAGCAGGGTTTTCACAGCCGTGATAACATTTTAGTGCAGCACCGAAGCCCAATGAACAGGAAAAAACTATGCTGAAGTTTATATTCAATATTTATCCAAGTACAGTTTTTGGAAACAGTCCATTTCATGTATTGTTTTGGTTGTGTAAGTTAATATAATGTAGGATATCTAGATTTTATTTCTCAAGTTGAACTAGAATTATTATGCATTTTTAATCATTATACCAGTAACATGTGCATTCTTTTCAATACTAAGTATCCAATTAAAAATATAACACATTTTTTCTAATGACAAAAAATGTCACGTACTCAGTAAGTGACTTAAAATCTTAAACTTGAACCATCATACCTGCAGGGGTGTTGTTTTCAGGAGAAACGCACTCCTCTATGATAATAACCTCCTCGGTGGTCTCAACCCACTCCACCCTGGCGCTCCTGTCCGACATGAGTGCAGACTCTGCGGAGAGTTGATGTAAACTATGAATCTTTATCAGAGAAACTCACACAAATATACAACAAACGCTACAGTAACAGAAAAGACAGCTTACATTAGCACGCTAGCCTAGCTTGCTAAACATCGGCCAATTATTAATTTAGCTGGCTAACATTAAATTGCATACAGAAGGGGAAGTAGTCCTGATGATTTCAGATGGAAAGAGTGCTTTCAATTTTGGCTTTTATTGCCAACAAACAGTATTTTCATAGTTCAAGAGTTAGTAGTTGCTATGTTGCTATCACAGAAGCATCAGCAAGATGAAGACTAGCATTATAATACAAAGCAACGCATTGCTAGTTAATACTTTCTCCATTTATCAATATAAATCTTTACACTTACTTTTAAAACAACAGCTTTACCCCTTAGACTATTTTTCTAACTAGCTACCGCTTTAGCTGTTAGCTTACATATGGTACAGGTCAGACTAGCTAGAAACTGAAGACCCCGGAAGCAAATAGAGCTCACCTTCAGTTTAAAGGTCCACTTAAGCGTGTCCATTTCAAAATAAAAGCGGCAACGTTACGTCAAATTACCGCAGTTTTTATTGCTAATTCTATTTTCGTAGTCAAACCCACAATATCAAACCATTTCAGACCATACCAACAATATAAATGTGTGACTCGTGCACTTTGTTGACTACATAGAGTCTTTGGTTGCCTTCTCTCTCATCGGCGCCGCTGGTGTAGTGGTATCATGCAAGATTCCCATTCTTGCGACCCGGGTTCGATTCCCGGGCGGCGCACGTATTTTCTTGCTAACAGCAGTGTATCCATTATAAATACATTTACACATTACGTATATGTCTGGTGTTCAGTCAAAGCAACAAATACCTACAGGCCGTGTCGTCTGCTTTAAGCTGTTGACATACAGATACTACAGCTGCTGACTCACTATAAATCACACCACCATATCTCACTACGGTCTTTGTATAGTGTCCATCTTTTGCTTTGTTTGCTTTTTTAAATAGTCCATTTGTTAAATCTTAATTCCTTAGAGTAGTTTCTTCTCAGAAGAAAGCATCAAACATCTTTCAAAAAACAAAATGCTACAGTACACCACTCCCAGTTTATCCCATGATCCAAACATCTCAAATAAATAATAATAATAAAAATAACATAAATAAATAATAACTGTTGGGATGCTGTTCAAATTCAGATACAAAGGTTTATCAAAGTCATTGTATTCTGATTTATTTATGTTTAATCAAGGTTGTAATAGTAATACATGTAATTAAAAAACACAAGTTGGGAAAATACTTATAATTTTTGTATTAAAATCGAAATATTTCTTATTTGAGTTTTTTTTCTTATGTTCTTATATTATATTATTTATTTGTTTTTAACTTTCCCAATGTATCTGTACTTTATTCTGTATTTGTCCTGCTCCAACATGAATTATTACAGGCTTATATTATCTTAAAAATACATTTGTGCACGATTCACTGAAAGGATGCGGAGGTTGTTTGGTAATAAAACATTTTAAGCGATATTAGAGCAAATTACTTCAACGTCTCGCGCCAGCACTCTCTGCCGGCGCGTGGAACCTGTTGTCTGGCAACCTGCTGAATGATGTTTGTTGATGTTGACCTAAAAAGAACAAAAACAACAACAGATGTTGCCTGGTAACGACGCAGCTAACCCAGAGCACCACTAACTGCTTTCAGCATGGAGATGAAGGCCGTTAAGTTTGGTAGGAGCGCGTCGACGTGTGAGCTGGGCCGTGGACCGGCGGAGGGATGCCTCTACCTGTGCGGGATGTGTCCGTCCTGCGCCTTCGCCCCCGCACCACCGGGCTCCACTCGGTGCGTGTGGAAGCTGTCGGATGAATTCAAGAGGCGGTTCATGGTGGAGCTGCTTCTACGCTGCAGGAACACCAAAGTGCTCGAGAGCATCCAGAGCGTGCTGGGTGTCACATCGTGGACTTTATTCGCGTACGCCAGGTCGAGGAGACCGAGCTCCGCGCAGGACTACCCGGCCCGCAGCAGCACAGCCGGGCCGCCGGATGGGAAACCGCGCGGCATGGACATGAATGAGATCTGGGGCTGGTTCAACAGCAGCCCCGACTGGATGAAATCACGTTATCTTTGCCGTCTTTTCTCACTCTGTGACTCGGAACTATTACGCTCGTTGGCTAATTTAACCAGCGTGCTTCTGGTCAGGCAAAAACGAGGATTTCTTCAATATAATGGTAAAAAAAAGAAATGTTTTATTTACTTATTTTTGCAAGAGTCCTACAATCCCCACTAGCTACCACTAGGGGTCGACAAAGGACAAATATACATTTTTTAAATCAAGTAATTTCAATTAAATGTTTACTTTTTAAATTATTATTATCATCATTATTATCCCTATTATTATTTTTATTATTATTATTTTATTTTTACTTAATATTTTTTTGTTTTCTGAATTATAAATATTGACCTTGAAGCTATGATGTTTATGTCATATTATGTTCTTTGTCTTGCTTTATTTATACAGTATAATGAAAAGAATTTTATCTTGATGCAAGAATAAATCTATAAATAAAGATAAATCAGTAAATAAAAAGTAATAAAAGTAGTAGTAATTTAATGTTAATGAAAAAGATATTTGCACTTTGCACTGTTTAATTTGATTATTAACACTTCTTTAACATTTATTTATTTATTTTTTGCTTTCCCTCTAAATTTACTAAATAAAAACTAATCTAAAAATGTCACTTTTCACTGTTTATTTTGATTAGTAACACTTATTTTACATGTATTTATTTATTTTACTGTCCTTGTTATTAACACTTCTTACCTTATTCTAATCTTGTGCTCTTTTTAAAGCGAGTAGTCGTAATACCAGTCGGCACCATCAGGACAGCGATGAGGACTCCGAGGACCCTGCTCTCATGGTGGTGCCCGGATCCTCCAAGTCTGCGTCTGGAGTCAGCAGGTACAGAGACTTCATAGGCTGCCTGCCTGTGGATCTGGCAAAGAGGATATTAGGTAAGTCGACACTGCAGCTCTTTTAATACTGTCAACAGAAACATATGCAGTGTTCACAGGGAGCAGGATTTATATTCTTGATATACATCAATGTGTTTCCTTTAAATTACATGTTTACTTACCTTATTTGTTGGACCATAAGGCGTACCGGATTATAAAGAATGTTAAGTGCGCCTTATAGTAACATGACGATTTGCACTATTTTACAGTAAACACATCATAGTATGATTTATTTAGTACTATCTATGAAATAATGGTTATTGAGTTGTGTTTTGCTCATGCATTGCCGACTTTGAGCCACTGTGCAGATGCTCCATGTTTCTAACTGGAGGAAAAGCACTTGTTGCATCATCTCACAGCTGTGCACGTGTGTCTTCTCCCAGGTCTGTTAGACGAGCACGCTTTGAGACGCTGCCACAAGGTGTGTCGGCGCTGGCAGCACCTCGCACAGCAAACCGCAGAGGAGATCAAGTTCAGGGGACGTTTTCAGGATCAAATCGAGGCGATGATGAAGGTGGAGCAGTCGTATGTTTCAAAGTTTTTTTGGTGTTTAAGATGGAATCAAAACCTCTCTTTTTAAGCAGCATATGTGGTGAAATTCTTCTACATTTTGTTTGTGTTGCAGAGGTTCAAAGGTGTTAATAAAGTCAGTCCCACTTACGCCAACATGGTCGACGTCCCCGTTCCTGCAGAGGACGGAGACACAGTGGATTTTCATCCTAGCGTCCAAAAGGTCAACAAATCCACACCCAAGCTTTTAAAACTTTGAAGTAGGACTTTCCCTACGAGGATTATACTTAATGTGATTTTTACTTTACAGGTCGAGCCATTTGAAGCTGCTTATGCACAAATAAAAACCAAGACGGTGCAAATGGACGAGCGAAATGTTTACTGCGGTGCATATTTTACCACGGTGCTGCTGGACAGGTTAGTGTCTTCAGTTCCAGATTTCACACCCTGAACATCAGACTCAGATCTTGACTTGCTTGTGTTTGTGTTTGACAGTGAGGACCCCCGTCGGGTGGTGGACTACAGAGGTGGATCGTTAATGGCGGCGGCCTCGAGTGACCGCATGGCGCGCCTGCTCTACGTGGGGTCAGAAACCAAAGTGGTGTCTGAGATGAAAGGCCATGTTGGCGGCATCCGGGCGGTGCTGCTCTGCTGGGACAGACAGCTGCTGGTCACGGCGAGCTGCGACGCCAGCATCCGGTGAGCAGGAGCACGGAGCTGCGTGCAGGCGATGAAACTTTCCTCCTGAAGCAGATTTAATGCTTGTTGTTTGCAGGTGCTGGTGTTTGAAGACGGACAGGTGTGTGATGATGCTGTACGGTCACACCGGCACCGTCAGCTGCCTGGACGTCCACGCGGACAGACTCGTCTCAGGAGCTAAAGACAGACTAGTGAAAGGTAAGCAGACGTAGAATTTTCTGAAATATAGATAATCTGGATGCAGCAAATGTGCACTTGACACACAGTAGTTTTGCATTTGCACATATTATCACATTTCTTTTCATTCCACTTGTATTTCTTCGTGTACTTATGAGGAGCCACGTAATAACCCTTACTGGGACACTGCTAACACTTTTTTATAAGATAAGACTTTATTTATCCTGCATTTTTCAGTCTTTTTTAATTCAATCTGGCTTTAAACAACTTTAAAAGACTTCCACAAAGTAAACACTGGTGTATCCTGCAGCATGTTTTTGGGTCATAAGCTGCAGGATGGGAAAGGATTTATGTTTTACCGTGTTACTACTGTCAGTGTGGAGTCTCCAAACAGGGAAGGTGTTTCAGGAGTTTCATTTCAAACACCCGAGTCCCGTCCAGTGTGTGCGGATCAACAGACGGACCGTGTTCAGCAGCTGTGATCGGGGCCTCGTCAAAATATGGGACATGGAGAACGCAGCGCTGCTCACGGTGAGAATATAGAGAATAATATACTCTTTTAATATGCCAAACTGAAATATGTCATTTATAATGAATGGTATCCTGTTTTTCTTTGCTTTCCGGCAGGTGATTAACGCCCACAGGAGCTCAGTGAGATGCCTTTTCATTGACGAGTGGCACTTTTTATCCGGGGACACCAGCGGTCAGCTGATGGCCTGGAGCATCAACTGTGCTGCTAAACAGTGCCTGATGACCTTCACCCACCCAAAGTAAGCAGAAACCTCCAAAATGTTTAATTAATTTACCTTGAAGCCTGCTGCGGACTCTGTTATCTAATAGAAATATAATTTTATTCCTTTTTAGTTACAGTTTTTTGTTAAAATGACCCTGACTTCCCTGCAGGGAGGTCAAGTCTCTGGCTCTCGTCTACCTCCGCGTCGTTACCGGCTGTGCAGACGGAAAGATACGGATATTTAATTTCCTCACCGGGGATTGTCTGAGAGAAATTACTGCAGAGACTGAAACAGGGCGAATGTTGTCTCTGCACCTCCACGACAACAGGTGAGTCACACTGTGGAGGACTGAAGCTGCTAAAATACACATAAAAAAGAACTTACCTTTCATAATAAATAAATAAAAGGTCAAATTAAACAGGAATCTAAAGAAATGAATACAAAGTTGAATAAAAAAGCAAATTAAATAAAAAATGTAAATTACATCACATGTTATCAATTAATCAACGCCTGCATTTAATTTTAATATCATTTTTTTTTACATATTAACATGAATCTGATATTTTGAATCAAATAAAATTGTGTTAGATTAAAAAAAAAACAGAAGTTAGTTTTCTTTTACCTTTTTCTAACATAAATCTTTATGGGTCAATTTTGACCCGAAACACCACACAGGTTATTATAGTTAATAGTATAATGTTCTAAAAACTATTTTTTAATAAATTAATATTAGTCTATTACAGTCAGATAACATAATTATCAACTGTCTTCACTAAAGGGAATATAATGAGTGAATTTAATCCCATTTTTAATTAAAAATATTTGGTGAAATGTGTCTAGGGGCCATAAAATACAAATAAAATAAAATAATAAAATAAAAAACAGGGCTGTATGGTTATGAATGCATAATAAGTTAGTTCTGATGTAGTTAAAACAATAATGGCAGCTTCCATCCTCCATAAGATTTTTTTTACACCCTCCTTCAGTATATTAGTGAACACGACATCCAGTGTGAAGCTCTACCAGTTTGCCAAAGTGTTCTGGGATTACACCGAGTCGACAGAGGGCGGACAGAGCGACACGGAGGAGAAATCCACGGCTCCCCTCAGAAAGCTTCCCTCCACAGGTGATCACTCACAGGTGGCTGCACCGAGCCACAAGATCAGAGCCGAGCTGCGTCACCACACCTGCTTCCCGCCCACGAAATGTCGAGCGCAAAGTAAGCAAGTTTGTGCAGAAATGTATTTAGAGGAATATCTTTTTGGTTTCATGAGGTATCCATAGTCAGTTTATTACCTACAGTTAAGCTACCTATCAGTTTAAGTGTGCATGTCTATGTTTAGAATATTTTCACTGCTTTAACTTGCTGTCAGACAGGCTGTTATATCTATCTATGCTGTCTTCAAAACCACCAGACTCCTTTGACAAAACCAGTAATTTTTACATTGCAGAACACGGGAGTTGCTGGTCCACCCGCTGCCTCAGTTGGTGAGTTTGTTTGTGTTATTGTGTGACTCTGGTGAATCTGAACTAACCCTGTAAACCACAAAAGTCACACAATAACACAAGCAAACCAACCAGTCAAGGCAGCGGTAGACCAGCGGGTCCCTGTTCTGCAGTGTAAAATTACTGTTTTTGTCTATGAAGTCTGGTGGTTTTGAAGCGAGGATAGATAACAGCTTCAGTCTCCTGTGCTTAAACTTAAACAGGGCTGTGTGACAACAAGGAAAAGCAGTGGAAATATTCTAAATATAATGTACACTTTAACTGATATTGATATTTTAGGGCTCCTGTTCACAGCAGAACGTTGCTTAGCTTCTGTGCTAATCCTCACTAAACTGGAGGAGTACAGAGCGCCATCTACTGTGGATAAATACCTCATACAACCTCCCAAGAAAATCACTTTAATATCAGTTGTTTTACGTGCAACATTTCCTTTAGAGTGCTGTGAGACTGTGAAACAGTCAGTGATGGAGAGCGAGAAGGCAGCGAGTGAGCGGATGAAGAAGAGGGGGCTTCATCGCCCCCTGACACGCGACTCCATCCTCCTCAGAGTCAACGCCATCCAGAGGGCGCGGTGCACGGACGAAGTCAGCATCAACATGGAGTGCAACTCCCGGCTGAGAGATTCCTGGGGCCCGCACACGTCCCAGCATCCTCTGCAGTGCGACCTCAAGCAGCCCCTGCAGACTCGTGACGTTCACCCCAGGAGGGCCAAGACCTGCGTGCCTATTTTAAAGAGAGCTTCCAGTCAATATACGACCAGTGCAATCAAAGGGAGAGAAATCTGCAGCGCCCCTGACGCCACGAGGAGACACCAGCCTCACAGCGCTGACACACACAGAGCAATCAGGATGAGTGGATTCACTACGAGTCTCACAGAAAGGCCTGAATGCATGCTCATGAGATCGCTACCTAACCCAAAAGCAAGCAGCAGTTTACCCAGGATCGGCCCCGTGAGTCCTTTCAGGGAGCACGGAGGATTCAGGCTGCTCACAGTGACCCAGCTGGAAGAGTGCTGGGCCAAGAAGGATCTGATGCAGGACTGTGAGCAGAAACTGACCAAGAAGCAGGACAGACACATGTGCATCAACAGGTGCTGATTTACCATATAATGTGTCGGCATCTCCACTGCTCAGTGGGAGTCGTGGACTTTGTTTGTCTGAGGGGCCTTTTTCTTTTAATGTGTTGTTTCATGAATCCTCCACTAGGGGTCAGTATTGTATCATCTGATAGTGGCTGGAACAGAACCTATTACACAGCAGTTTAGTAGTATGCTTTCACTTTTATTTTTATTTTTTACAAAGACTTGATTAGTAATCTAGCCATCATTTGAAGTCATTAGTGGTAAGTTTGTTTTTTTAGTTTTTTTTTTGCTGCATTTTTTTTTAAAATTAATTAATAAAGGGAGGAAGACGTATGCAGTTAATTCATATTCTATAGGTAGTGTGCATTTATAGCCTGATTGTATGAAAACTTGTCAAAAAAAAGAGGTGTTTTCAAGCTTGAAAAATATTTCATTGACTTTTCCCCCACAGTCATCGATATTTTTTCTACAAAAATGCCTTTTCAAGCATGTTTTCTTCAATTTCAACAGTTACAACAATCAGTGTCTCCTGCTGTTTGTACCTGAGATGATACTCTCAACTTTTTCTCAAGTCAATGAGTCATCCTGAAAAACCTTCCTTCATTGATCAAACACCAACAAATCTTGGTGGTTTTTAGCATCTGCGGTACTTCAAACGAGACGAGTGAAGTCATCAGAGTGCGAGGAGTTTGTCCCATCCAGAGAGACCTTTCACCCTGCCACCTGCCCTCTAGCCCCGCTGCCTTGAGGGCATCATTAGGGGCGAGGAGGTTGAAGATCAGGGAGAAGGTCCTCTGCTTTGACAGCAGCAGCACAACAGCTGGGCACCCGCGAATAACAAAGGGGTTATGAGCAGAGCCGACCGGCTAAGACATCCCTCTTTGGAGAATCTCTTCTTTCAGGAGCGTTCTGCTGCTAATTAATTTGGTCTGCAGAAAAACTGGGAATAATGGCGTCTCCCCCTTTTTTCCTCCTGTGGCAGTGTGACGTAGGCAGACAATGCAATCCCCTCCTGCCACCCCGAGCTCGGCTTAGCTTCATCATGCAGCACAGCTCCCCCATTGTTTCATCAGGTACGGAGTCTCTTGTCCAGGGCCGGCAGAGCTGCAGGGGGGGATAATGAGCGTGAAATCAAAGCAAAGTAAGAAAAGAGAAAGTCTTCATGGAGGAATGCTCTTAGACCTTCTGCTCCCTAGAGCAGGCCCAAGGGTTGGCTGCTGGAGAGGAGGGTACAGGTTTATTTATGCATGAGGAGAAGCTTGAAAGAAATGACAGTTAACCCTCTCGCTGTGAAAGAAGGTTTTTAAGGGTTGGAGGCAACAAAAGACGGTTCAGTGCGACCCCGCTGACCTTTGCTCTGCATCGATCTCCATCTCCAAAGGCGCATATTTGCATCATAGTTCATTTGTCAAATTAATTTTTCAATTTTTGTCATGCCGTGTCAGCAGCAGGCTTGAACTCTTAACTCAATTTGGACAAAATCCCTCTTTTTCCAGACCAGGTCTGGCGAGGCCAGTCATGGTGGAGAATGTGATTAACCAAATCAAACCAAATGATCTGCATTATTTTTTGTATTTGCATGTCACTCAGACGGGTGGCTGACTTGCCCCGGAGCTGTCCAGATATCACTCCGTTACCAGGTTTAACGAGGACGGCATCAGATGCAAAAAGCTCAATGAATATGCAAATGTCACCAATCTCACGGGGAACCTACTCGCGATAAGAACGGTGACTACATTGTGGAGAGCTCGCTCTGGACATTGTGCTGAAACGCAGCCGTACACTGTGCTGTGTCCTGGAGAGATGGAGCTTAAACACGGATCATAATGAACTCCAAAGGCTGACGGAGCAGTGACATCAACACATGGGAGCGACGACAAGCGCCTTGATCTTAGGACAGCTTTAAACGCCAGGCCACACGGCCAGCGCTGTTTCCCAACAGTCCCCCTGTTAGGACTCAGTAACAAGACCCATATGCCTTTCTGACCTCATTTGCAGATAGAGATCATAAGCGAAAGGGGATACAGCCAGAACGAAGGGAGGCAATTAACAGGAACACCATTACCGAGATATGGGACTGATTAACATCCACATCCAGCCAAGCCAAATAGATAAGAGGGAATCTGATTGCCCATTGATTGGACCTCGTGGTGCCTCTGCGAGCGGGCAGGTTCTTGTGTTGTGGAGTTGGACCTTGCTGCGTTCAAGGGCCCTTGATTGAGCCAAAAAAAGAGCGGAGTGAAACCACTGTGACCACACATCGGGGAGATGATCAAAGAGGCTACTGCTGGCTCCTGGCTCCTCGTGGACCAGAGTAACCCCCAACAGATGATTGTGTTAAGTTGTTACTCACAGATGGCTCAGTGCTAACACACGTCACAGAGCGCCGATCCTGGCGGCGGAGGTGACACCTGAATTATCCGAAGCTGATGTCAAACTTTCAGTCCATATAAGAGAGCCATTGTGTAATCGGACTGTAAAAGTTTTTCCCCCTCCGCTCCTGATTTTGTTTGTGTTTATTTCATTAAGTTTAAACTTCTTTTTTTTTCATTTATGAATTGACTGATTGTACCATGAGCCCATCTGTTTTTACAGCGTGACATCTGGAGTGTGTTTTCATAATTGCAAAGAGATTATTTTCTATCTGCAAGACCTATTCTATACAAAAGCCCTACACAAAAACAAACAAAAACAAAATCAAACACACCGGTGCTTTATCACCGGAGGCGATGGCACATATTACATTTAAAGTTGGATGTTTCTGTGCCATCACTCACAGACAGCTCTGACTTCTGTCCTCTGGGGGGCCCACTAGACCTGCACATGGACCCGCTCAGTGGCTACTCCTGAATGTTTCAGCTCTTCTCTGCCTTTTTGAATAACTTTGTTAAAATAATATACTGTTTGACCTCACAATTATTTAGAAATAATCTTGCAATTAGTGCAAATTGCATGTAAAATCTCTCTCTATATTACTTTAATTAAATGCTCATAAAAGAAATAAGAGCAGAATTTCACTGCCGTCTGCTTTAATAATCGGCTTCAGAAACTATTCGAATATGGTATTTATTAGGTTTTCATGGCATGTCAATGTGAATGTGTTTCAGTGTGTCACTATTAAACAAGAGAGAAGGGTGTCATGGGTTGACCTGCAGCCTCAATGGGCCCCCAGTCTTCACAGAGCAGCTCCAGACACATGTAGGCGACAGTGTTAAGTGTCATAATTTCACTATTTTCTCAGACATAAATACGGAGACGTAAAAGTCAGAGGTCAACTGCATAAAACTTCCCTAGTTAGAGGTCAGTAGACACATATCGTCCGAGCGGGGAGGGTGAGGGGGGTGGAGGGGGGCGGCACCTTGGAACAAGAAGGCGATTCACAGGCGAGAAAGTTACGGCAAACGGCATCTGACTCGACTTCCTGCCACGAAACGAACAGAAAATTAATTGTAACACTGGACTACAAAGGTCTTCATGCACCACAGAAGAAGAACAAAACACTTAAGTGGGCCCAGAGCTGCAGCGCGGGATTAGAGGCTCACTGAAGAGCCATCTGAAATAGAAAGGGTAATAATTAACTGTTAACTGATGTAGAATATTAACAGATGAATACCATCAGTTAAAAAATATTAATTCTGTATCAAAAAGTTTATAATATTGGATAGTTCTTCTTTTCTGCTGAGGTCATGGCTCTGGACAGCGTCTCCATTTTCCATTTTATGTAAAACTTCTACTCCACTACATTTTGGGGTAAATAATGTTTAATTTAACACCATAACAGTAAAGTAAGTAGTTAAAATGTTAAATTAAAATGCTGCTGACATAAATGCATCAATAATCGTATAATATATTTAGAATTTATAAATTGGGGCCATTCTGCATGACAAGTATTTTTACTTTTGATACTTTAAGTACATTTTGATGCTGATACTTTTCTACTTTTACTTCAGTAAGTTTTGAATGCAGGACTTTTACTTGTAGTGGAGTAATTTCACAGTGTGGTATTAGTACTTAAACTGTACACCCTGACATTAACTATGGAGGGTTGGGCGCCATCATTTTATCAGGAAGGAAACAATATGCAGCAGAGGAACAGACTTTGAAACAACAACAGTACGAGTACGTAGCTGTCTGCAGACAATACACATGAATAGGGACTGTTCATACTGAAAAAAACTACAAGGATGTTCATTTTGTGTTGATTTTGGCACCCCCTGTGGAAAAAACCTGCAGTGTTTCCATGAGCACCACCTCGTGTCGTAAAGATCTTGATCTGGCTTGTGCATGCATTTGCATGAATGTTAGTCAATCATGCTTATAATCACAGAAACGTAGCTTACATTAACCTAATGCTGGGCAAAGTTTTAGCTATCTTTGTATAGCCACCAAAATAAAATTCAGATATTGTATTGAAACCCTGTATCTTTACTGTATCTGTGTTTTCAGCCGTGTTCTCAGTTTTTGTCACAAAATATAACATGAAAAATCAAATTCTCTAAAGAAAAATATCCTCCTGCTTCTTTTTAACTCACTAAACATATGCTCGTCTGGTCTGTGTGCTATTAATTAGAGGTAAATTGTTTTACAAGCAATCTGACTAAAAAACGGACTAAAAGAACATAGAAAAAGCCAATTATCTTGCTGACAGTCTTGTATAATACATTTAAAGCATTTAAGATAAAAGTTCATTATAGTTGCAGCTAGCAAGGATCGACTATTGTTCAGAAAATTCCCAAAAGTTTAAATCAGCATCCTCGATTTGAAACCATTTTTCTGTAAACAATAATCTTCGTCACATAACATAAAAGGTGACAACGTCTCCACAGTAAACAGTAAAGTGTTTCTATTAAAAGCTCAGCAATGCACCGACAGTTAATGGACATCTTTATCAGTGCTTCCCTCATAGTTTGAGTCATGCACTTAATCACAGTCTGACAAACTGTTCCTCTGCTCGCTCGTGTCAGGTACAGATGTTTACTCTCTTCTGAATCCTGATACCGGTGGAGCTCTCGTTGTTTGGAGAGGTCGTGTTACCTGATAAGAGGTGGACCCTCATTGCTCGTGGGCCAAGAAACTGCTCCAACAAGCCCACACATAAAAAAAAAAAACCTTTTATAGCTGCGTTATGATTCTGAAATGACTGCTGGTGCATTTTTTTTGTTAAAAAGTGAGTCATTTAGTGCGCATTAATCAAGAAACTGCAGTGTGGGATGAACTGCTGCTGCCCCTGCATGATAATTCTGATGGATGTGTCTCCCCCCAGGAGGTTATCATTTCATTTCTTTAAACTTTCTACCTCACATTATTACTGAAGACTTAATCCCACAATATTCAAGCAACTCAGGCAACTTCTGGAAACGTTCATTGCTATTTACCCTGCAGCTGGATTCACTATCTCTCCTCAACTCGTCCTGTAACAGTCACAACAAATGCCACTTTCCAGACACGATAACTCGACTGCTGTTTGTACAGTAAATACTCGGTGGGATTGTTACTCTCTCCTTGCTTGACCCCGGCCCAGGAAGAGCCTTTTTTGGAGGCGAGGAGAACCGACGGGTGTCCGAGCTTAGATATTTCACAGCTCAGCAGGTTCCCTCGCATGTTGATACAAGTGCTGGGAAATAACACACAGCCTGGTTGATTCATGCCATTTGTGTTTTTCATTTAGTTATCGTGTGCAGGGTTTTTTTTTAGGGGACCTGGGGATAAAACTGACCCATATTAGCAGCAGATGTTTTGGGTCATGGAGTGGAGTGTCTTTTCCCAGGGGCTCATGTGGTGAGAGGAGTATCAGTCATGGCCGCCAGAGGGGGAGACGAGCGTTTTTACAACCTGACGGAAGATTTGTTACAGGACAGAAACGAGCCTGCTAGCTGCTGTGAATTCATCCTAAAAAACACAGTGACCTAAGCTTAGGGCCAAAAACGTCTAACTAGGTGTTATTAAAGACGATTTAAACAGTAAATAAATGTACGCAAAAGCCGGAAGTGAAGTAGTTACGAGGTTGACATGGCTACTACACAGAGCCGTGGACTCGAGTTACGTGACTTGGACTTGAGTCACAATTTCGATGACTTTGGACTCGACTCGACAATATCAAAGACTTGCAACTCGACTTGGACTTTGACATCAATGACTCGGGACTTGACTTGGACTTTAGTCTCAGGACTATTTGAGATTTTCAGTGAGTCAGACTTGAGTCACAATTTTGATGACTTTGGACTCGACTTGAGACTTGACTTAGACTTGGGATCAAAGACTCGAGACTTACTTGAGACTTGCAAAACAAGTTCCTCCCATCTCTGCTACTACATAAGTGTAAGGTGGAGGACAGTGTAAAATGTGAACATTGTCGTATTTTGCTGCCTGTAAAACAACCTATGGGGTCGTTTTTGAGACACTCGTCTCTTGCAGCAGTCAGTCAGAAAGTCCTCTGCTGGTAATTTCCTCTTCTAACCTTTACACAAAGCCAAGAAAGCCGTTTGCCCTTTTCCAGCCATGCCAAGCTTAAAGAGGTATTGATCTTCTTATCTGTTGACCAAAGTGTATCCAAAAAGTCTTTTTTGAAAAATCTGTAACTTGAAAAAGGCCTAACACAGGACATATGGGGACATACCTATCTGTCCTCTCTCTTTGAAGGATAACCTTCAAAAGGACTTTCAAATGCTTTAGATTCAAAGGAAAATATTCATAAATACAAGTTATTTCAGCACCTCTGTGCCAAAGACGTGTCAGTGTCTGGATGAAACAACACACTTTCCTGAACCCTCCATCTACGTCTTTCATTTCCAGCTTGTTCGATATTGAAATGCACCTTTTCTCTGGTATTGTGAATGATAGGTCTCCTCTCTCTTGGCATTCCACGATTCGTCGGATCCCGCAGCCTCTCCCCCTGCCCTCCCCCAGCCTACAGCTGTTAAAACACCCCGTATTATTCTCATAATTGTTTCAGTGTGTGGGCTGTTATTTTAATGTGCCAAGCTGGATGAGTCAGGGATCGAAAACTGTTGCGGTACTAAAGGCAAGTATTTTCTCACTACTGACATTCTTCTGTGCATTTCCACGTTATTTTACACTTCTTCCCCGAGCAGCTGCATTATTATCAGGTGATTGCCATTTAATTTGCTCGTATAAGACAAATAAACGTGTATTCTAATTGACCCGCAGACATTCCTGTCAGGCTTACTGGATGATACGCCTCCGCGTCACATTCGAGTCTGCTGTGTTTAACATTTCTGTAATATTTCTTCTTCACGTTCTTCCAATTGCAATAACACACACTGAGATACATCTGTTTGGCCCCAGCTGACATGTCTGATATGCATTTCATAAAGTGTAAAATGGATATGGAGTTTACAAGAACACGGGCAACGGTCCTCAAGAAATGATTGGGATTTTATGGGCTGATGTGAATTAACAGGTTCTCCAAGATGCACATATGTTTCTACATTTCATTTTGGTTTGTGTTGTAACTTTTTGTTTCAAATTTATCAAGAATATTCCCAATTTTCCCACAAACAATGTCGAAATATCCTTTTCTCTTTTACTGAACAACCTCACTGAGTGAAAATTAGTGCTAATTAACATCTTATAAAAGGTGTTTATGTTGCTTAATGACCAAATTAGAATTAGTGATTTAACAAGAAAAGTTTTTGGCCTTTACTCACAAATGTGTCTGCCAATAATTTTTCTCTTTTCTTCCTCTAAAGAACCATGACTCCAAGGTTCTGGCTGCTTTCTCACCCCGTTGGTGTTTTATGTAACTTCCCCCTGTAGACTTTTAATAATTACAGCCTATTATTTCTTTCAACCTCTGTTAGCAGCTGCGAGGAAATTAATTTGAGGCCAACGTGGAAAAAAAAAGAAGATAAAAAGCACTACAGATACACAAACGGCTGCTCCCGAGCAGCACAAGTCTGGAAATTTATAGTTCTCATTCGGAAAAGCTCTACAAGGTGAGATAAAGAATGTAACTGATCCTCGTGCAGCTGCAGCTTTTAACAGTTACGAGTGTTTAAAAGGTGCTCTGCCGAGGCGTTCGGGTGAGAGCGCTGTTTTCCTTCAACAATAAAAGCATGAAGTAAGAACGACATCGCTGGAGTTGTCTTTCCCACACGATATGCACACGATATCTCACAGTTTGATGAGTGTGTGTTGGATAGGACTATCATATAGTTACAGTGAAATGGAAAGAAAGTTGGTTTATTATATGGTTCTGAAAACATGTTGCAGAGAGGTAGAGATAGAGAGAGCAGGAAGAATGAAGGCTATCAGCTGCAATCTGCTGGCTGATGAAGTCACAAAGTTCACAAAGCTCTCTCCAAACACCGAGCCACTGCATATGTACACAAGGAAACCTGATAGCATGCGATAAGCTGGAAATGTCAGACCACACTTTTCTTATTGCAAGTGTCTACGTTTGTGTACGGAGCGCACTGATGTGGCCACATCAAAAGCCATCCTTGCTGCAGCTCTGAATGTGAGCCTTTCACATGCAGCTCATGTGTTTTCAGTAAACTAGATGCACTTAAAGCACTCTGCCAAAGAGGCACTGGAAATTACTCGCCAGCGTCACCGGGGAAAACACGATCCCCCAGTTATATTATAGTGTGAAAAGATTCTGTTACTTATTTCACAGAAAATGACTACAGCAAAATTATGCCTCACTTGCTGTCAAACTGCGAATAACATTAAAAAATGACTTATGGGGCGACCCGATAGCCGCCACATGCCCAAAAAAGTGAGTCCTCGGTTTGATTTCTGGGTGTCTGGACCATTTGCTGCTTATCATTGTTATTCAAGCTTGAATTTTCAAATCGTGCCAAAGAAAAAGTTATTTCTACATAATAATGTAGCCATGATTCAGAAATACCAGCTCTGCTCCAGTAGTTCTGGTGTCCTTTGTCTTGGGTGAAAGATTTGTCGGCAAAACTGGTGATTATAAACCTTACTGTACAATTTGGAGGACTGTAACGTGTCAGGCTTTCTAGCTTTTTCCACACATGACAGCAAATATTAGAGCTGCACAGATAAGTCAATTAATCAATCAGTCAACTGACAGAAAACAGGTTGGAAACTAGTTTAATAACTGAATAATAGTTTGGGGCAAAAAAGGCAAACGTCTGCTGGTTTCATGCTTCTTAAATGTGATAATTTGAAGCTTTTCTTTCTCATACATAATAATAAAATGAATAGCTTTATTGACAAAATAAAGGGAATATTAATTGATAATTAAAATAATTGTTACTTGTAGCCTGAAATATTCTGTTATATATCTTAAAAGAAGTTATAAACTAGATAAAGGATATGATTAAATTTATGTGAATAAAAACATAAAAAAACTTCTTACATTAAAGCTAATTCTTTCTAACATATTTGACCATAAACAACATTTTTTGTAATAAAATTGACATCATGAGGACAATTTTAGTTCTACCTATATTTTGACCCCCAAAAAAACACATTTTAATATTTTCACATAAAAAAAAAACAACCTAATAATCACTTGTTTACTAAAAGAAAAGCTATTTATCTGAGTCCTGTCATCTCCCACATTAAAAACAAAATGTAAACACGTGTTTTTGTTTATTTTCTACCAAATCTTGTCATCTTTTGACGACAACACATAGAAAGTAAAAGTTCATAGCCGGTCCACTTTTGGCTGACATGTGGAATAATAAAGTGGAGAGGGAGGATGCAAATTCTAATAATGCTAATGCAATCTTTTTTATTTTCCCTTCTACAAATCAATCAGCAGATGAGCGTTTCCCGGGATTAGCACACTGTAATATTCCTGGCTTGTGTCTTTGAATGGTGGAGGAGTTGGACGGCCACCTTGAGTGCAGTAAATTGAATGTAAAATCGAATCTATTTGAACCAAATTTAAAATTAAAGGTGTACTATTTCAGACCGGCAACATAAAACCAGATGTTTCTGCAGGCTGGAGAGGATAGAGTTTTCTTTCAAGTTGATTACAGACAACCATGCCATATGAAATGTTCCTTTTAGAGTGCTTTTTAAATCCCAACATGCAAGAGTGTGCTGCAGGAGCACATTTTAAGAGAAGTGCCGGGTCTCAATTAAATTTTCATTACTAACTGAGCAGAATAACACTTTTCTTAAGCTGCTCACACACAAACATAAATGCACACACAGCTACACATACAGTACATATGGCCCCTCCTTTAAACTAATCTGAAACGAAACCCAACCTCAAAGGGCAACAGTGGGACTTGGTGGAGACTAATGTTTTGAAAAAGGGGTGAGTCACACTCAAATCCATCGGAACTGCTCTCCATGGCTAATTAAAATAAACCAGTGGCCTGCAATCAGGGATCCAGTTGGCATCGCCCATATAAACAGCCCGTTGCCTTAAAAAGAGAACCCATGATTCTTCGGGCCCAAACAGTGGCGTGTGTCCCAGGCTGGTTAGAGTGAGAGTGCCGGGCTGGACGACAGCACAAAGGCCACATCTGGGATCACTGTGTCGTGAAAAACACTCCGGAGATGCTGAGATATCCACGCAAACAGGCGCCCGGAATATTGCTCCAAACATCCATGTGAATATTCCATATTTGACTGGCTTCCACTCAGTTAAGTGTTTACCTCTGGAAACGTCTCTCAAGTAGCATGAAGACGTGACAGCGGATCTTGGCACCGCGCTTGATCCGTCCCAAATGGGCTAGCCGTCAATGTGACAGTAGGTGAAAACAAATCCCCCTCGAATCTCATGTGAGGTTAAGTTTTCCCACATGGTAAGAAAGACGTTCCGGGAACTGCTGGCATCGGCTGAACCATCAAACCTGAGATTTGGGTGGTGATACTGTATACTGGCAAAGGATTTACTCCTGCTATCTCATCCTGATTCCACAGCTGAGTATGCCATGAACTCCACTGTCCATAGTCTGGCTGTTATGTATGGAAATGCAACCTTCTTCCACCGTTTATTCATTTTGTTGCTATTCTGTATGCATAAATGAAAATGTTCATATAAGCATGAAATATACACTGAATGAAAAAAATATTCAAGGGCAGTCCCAGACACAGCATTGGCTTGTTCTCAATCCTCCACTGCTCAATTTGCTGTTTTTGGTCTGGGCTTTATTGAACTAACTCTGTATACCTGGCTCACACCCTCCTCATCCTCTGCAACAATAACACAACTGTGCCAGGAAGTTCCTGTTCTCAGTGTTCAGGCTCTGCCAGTGCTGAAGGGGAACAAGGCAAGGCCCCAGATTGCTTTCATGTACGCTGATGTGATGTTTGCGGTTTCCATTTGTTATGAAAAGGAAGAGTGCCACATCCACTTCATGCTCCATTGTCAACACAGCGCTCTTTCCTGAGAGCTCCGCGGCGGGATGAGATGTTAGTTCTGAAGACTGTTTATCAGTTTGGCGTGCCACACATGCCATTCACCTCCATATGGCTCCCAGAATAATGTGACCTTGCTGGGAGCCAACTGAAATAAAAAGCCAGGGTTTTTAATTATTTTTATGTTCTTATCATGTGAAATTTATTTTACCGTTGCCCACTGGCATTTCATCATCCGTGTGGTTCAAACACACAGGCAAAGAATAACACATATCAAACCACACTGCGCAATATACAAGACCGGAGTGAAGCAGAAGAATCACTTATCATGCCCGTCCTGATGTGTAAACAATCTGCTGTAGGTCAGTGGCTGCAGCACTTGTGCTGTAACAGCACATATAAACACGCTGTGCATGATGAAAAAGGTGCTAACAGGGCCCAGGGCATGAAAAGAGTCAATGACAGATCCTTTTTTCATCTTTGCAGAGGGCAGGTCATGCACTCATACGTACTGTAAGATAAAGAATAAGATGTAAGAGATGGCGATAGAAGACGGCCTGTCAATCCATTTGACTTCATGTTTATTGCTAAAAAGTCAGCGGACAGGACGAGAACTAAAGGCAATAATGTTGAATTATTTTCCTTTGTCTGGAGCAAATGAGTCAAATAAAGGCCATAAATGCTCACTTTTAACTAGAGACGGTACAGGACCAGATCTAAAGATGGTAACATGGGATTTCTCCTGAGTGAGACCAGAGATATACTTGATTCTAACATGTTCATGTATCTGTTTGGAACTTTGGTTGTCCTCACAAATAAATGCAACATGTCTGCAAGATGAAATATGCACATAAAGTAGGGACAGTAGTGGTCGTACCAGTGTCACAAAGGTTTTGAGTTTAGCTTGTTACATATCATCTTCACAATTCTACACGTGGGCTCAGGAGCTGACAGTGTAAAGTCCGGTCCAACTAATTTGGACATCTAATTCCAACCTACAGCTCCCCTGGGTGACGTCTAAGTTCAGGGTTGCATTTCATGTGTGAATTGGGAAATACAGTCCTTGTTATGACCACAAAGATCACCTTATTTCAAAGATCACCTGGATCTGCAAGTCTAATAGGACGCTTGTGAAGATTAAGCTCCCTGACTGTGTGCTATCCAGCCTGCTCAGTTCCTTCAGAGACCGCCGGTAACAAACAGAACCGCAATCACTTTCTGAGGAAACAACCCCTCAGGGTGAAGCAAAGAGCAAAGCCAACCATAAAATCAACTGTATAAAAGGAAATTATATCTGCAGACCCACAAAGTGACGAACGGCCGCACGATAAAGCAGCAAATGAAAAATGCAGATAGGTGCCATGGCAACTTGGCCCTTTGAGCGGCACAAACAAACAGCAGGAGCGGAAATGGAGAGGTTGAGAGCGAATGCCAATTAAATGATTTTCTAATGCACTTCCTTGCAATGACAACGGACTGACATGCTCCTTAAACTGCCTTTGTTGGCATCGCGTTGAGTGAATTGATAATGTCTCACCATTAGGGAACGGAAAAAGTGATCTGGAGGAGGAAAAGTCTGAGGTGCGAGATCCTGTTTCCAGCAGTGCTTCAGAGTCGAGTGGGAGCACCGGGACCAGAACCAGTGAGCGGTGAGAGTGATGAGGAGGCAGACCTGGCAGGTCCAGGTCCAGCTGATCAGGTACAGTATGCACACCAACATCTAGAGATACTTTAAAGCAGTCCTTCTGCTTACATAATGATTATTTTTATGCGTCTGGGTGGGCAACTTCTGATTTGGACGTCACACTCAAGAGTCCTGGAGTTAGGAGATTTTGTGTGTAAATATGAGCCTTTGAAGTACAAATAGAGTTGCTGGAGAAAAACCATGAAGGAGCCAGAGTTAATACACTTTAAAGTGTCTCACTGTGAGATACCGCTTGCTTACCGGCAACCACCAGCTGACAAATATATTTTAAATCATCTTTTTTTTATTTTTGTCAAGAATGTTAATTAAAAACTGAGTCTTGAGGGCCCGTTTGTTAATTGCTCTTGAATCTGTCTATTGAACATCACCACTCTGATTAATTCATGCTCTTCTTCTTTCCAAGAGTTACGTTTTCACTTCTGTGTCTTTGCTCATGAGTAAAAAATCTGCATCAACTAATTACAGTTAGTGACGATCCAGATCAGGAATTTAATCCATTACAAATTGTTTTGGGTTTAATTATTTGGCTGCATTTAAGTCAGACATACTGTAATCCAAACGACTTGATATTCTAATGCTACTTTCTATTAAGATAAAGAAACAACAGCAAACAAAGATAAATGCTTGGACCTCTAAAGCTTTCAGTTACTGGTTTTATTCAGTGTTGGAGGAGGTTTAAACACCAAGGAGTGCCTTAAATGTTTCATTAAAGGTTCATTAACCACATAATATAATTATATATGCTGATTTCTACATTTACAAAATGTGAATGTTTCTCAAACGATCATGTTTCATGTACATGCTTGTTTATTGAGGTAGACAAAATTAAAAGCATCAGAACAAAATAACATACGTTTACATTTTGGTGAAAGTCTGAAGTTTTTAAAAGAATAGCTTGACATTTTGGGAAATGTAGAAGATCAATCATCGCTGTACAGAGAAAAGGAAACTACAGCAAGACAGCCGGTTAGCTTAGCTTAGCATACCAATAGCTAGCTAATTCAAACATTATATCTTCTGTATCTTCTGTATATCATTATGGAGTCCAGCACCCAGCCAAAAAACACAGAAACGGACATGTGAAATGTTAATTATTCAGTTTTAGAGGTTCTGGTAGGCAGATTGTATGACTATGCTAAGCTAATCAGTGTCCCATTAACTGTGAGACTTGTATCAATCTTCTGGCCTAGCTTTCAACAACAAAACAAATAAGTGTATTTTACAATATGTTGAACTATTCCTTTAACATTGACCCTGTTTCTAGAGTTGACAAAAATAATCTACTTATTTCAGTGACATCCCAGTCCGTAGCCACCTGTGCATGTAAAGAACAAATGTGATGATTATATTTACCCTACATTGGGATTCTTTTCTGACTTCTAGCAGAAAGAGCTTTTGAATGGGACCCTGTGTCCCTCTGAAGTCTTGAAACTGGATGCTTAGCAGTGGTCGAGGGGTCCGTTTGCCGCCGTGTACCCCCACAAAGGTTTATCCCTCCACTTATCATTCCTTAGCCATCAGCAGCTCCACAGTGGAGCGACACCAGAGCCCTTTGCCTAATACAGTACACACATGGTGATGACAACAACCGCTGATGAATAGAGCTGCAGGCCATGGAGATTAATGGACGGCCCATTAGGACTGTAGTTCATGTTGGATATGTTTGTTTTCGTACAAATAACACAATCTGATTCTTTTCATACATATATTCAAATAGTGGGAATGTGACCTTAAGGTGGTGTAGATACAGTAAACGGTTTCCTCGCATCTCAGTCCAGAGCTAAATATACAAAGGGCTTTAAAGTGCCGAAGACATTTTGGCTAAAAACAAGACGTCAACATACACTTCTCTTCTCAGTCACTGTCTTAAAATCTGAGCGAGCGCGGAGCCTTTCAGGCTGCTCACACTGTGGCAGAGATCCAGAGGGACTGCTGTGACCATAAACTACCCTGGCTCAACTAAAAGGATAGATAACCCTGTCTTTTTATAGCATACAGAAAGTCTACTGAGGAATTAGAGCCAAGTGGATGCACAAAGAGACAGGGAGGGGAGTTTAACTTGAAGTTTGTCCCAGTCACCTCATGCAGAGACAGAGTGAGAATGAGGAGAAGCAGAAAGTTTGAAATAGAGAAAGAGGATGTTATGTGCTTGGATGTGAGGCGCAAATTGAGTTGAAAGTTGTTTAGCATTCAACAGGACTGTTGTTTGGCACGGCTGGTAGGTGCTGAGCAGATTTGTAACACTCGTAATATTTCAATTTGTGACCCATATGGGGTAATTTCCAGGTGTTCCTATAAAAAGGCCTGTAAAACCCAAAATATGCTGCGTGAAAGTTGGCATTCCCACCAGGAACCGATCAAAGAATGCTTTATGAATAATGCTGAACAGACACACGTCAACGGCAGTGAGATTAGCAGGGGAGAAAGAGAGAGTTTGTTTCATATTAATTCCATGTTTAGCTCATACATGAAGCCATGGCATCTTCTCGTAAAGTGGCACCAGCGAATGCCACATAAGACTGATCTTTTGATGCAGCTTTTCAGGGCACGGAGCCATTTCCAACATTGTGGGATCAAGCAATTTGAGAGAGTGGCGAGCTGTTGTGTCACCATCCAACATAAATTAAACAAATGTACAAGAACAAAAGCGGACGCACTGAGGTTTCTCTTCAGTCATTTCTTTCCATGTTTCAAAGGTCATCATTAAAGAAAACATTATTTATTATGAAAACTTAATGAGCACCAGAGAATTGCTTGGCAACTTGCCGTTTTTTCTTCCAGCCTTCTTTTTTGACTAAGAGAGCGCTCTGATGGCAGCCATGCGTTTGTTTGGTTTGACTTATTTACAATGGAAACTGCTGCAGGGCAAACTGTCTGCTCTGGGTGACAAAGAGAGGGGCGATGGGTTCATGGGGTCGAAGCCCCGACACCATACAGGCCCTAATGTGACGTCTTATTAATGCTCTGTATACACAGACACACACACATTTGTACTTTTGACATAATGTGTTTCCTCACCCTGAACTTTAACCTCAGCCGTCTCGACTGGGCTGAAACCAATTTCTGCTTGTACCTTTACATTTATAACTACAGTACTTAAGTACAATTCTAGGGTACTTTTACTTGGGAAATCCACATTTCTCATGCTTACACTTTATCTTAAATATTGCAATAAACAGTTATAGAAGAAACTACTAAAAGGTGTACAAATTAGCCCCACCTCAACCAACTGCAGCACTAAAATATTGCTTATGGCTATTGCATGAGTATGATTCAATATTACTATATATATGATACCAAAAATTAATTTAATTGTTGATACCAATACAAGTTAGAGTCCAAGAGTGTGAAACAAAAATAAAACAATAAATCCTGTTTCACTCTTCTTGACCACCAGTGATAGTATGAAATACACAGAAAAGCTCTTGGAGAGCGCAGACCTCCGTCAAGGCAATAGGGTCAGTTACACAATACTAAATTGCAAACTTATATTTAAAGCATGTTTTTGGGGAGCACACTGGCATTGACATATTTCATCCACTAGATGGCAGCAGTTAGTGAAGGCAATATGGTCACTGACACAATAATATAAATTCCAGATGGTGGTACCTTTGGTACTATAGAAAAATGAGCACTGTCATATTTTTTGTATTTAGGCATGAACTTGGAAGAGGAGTATCAGTTCTTGTGATAACACTTAATATTAGCACTGACAGAGTCCATTTCGCCTGCACAAAGAGTTGTTTCTACATTTCATAGTTTTCAAAAGGTACATTTTGCTTAAAATACTTATAGTTTTTACTATTGACTGCAGCTTTTTACTTGCAGTGGGGTGTGGGAGTGCTACATTTAAGTTAAATCATACTAATACATTCAATCATTCTACGTTGACGTTTATAATCTCACCCGAATAAAAAACAGCTTTTGGCCAGTTATAAAAATAAAGACTTGAATACAAGCCTGTGTGACGTTTAAATGTTGATATATGGGGAGAAGACGCCTCATTAAACTTCATGCTTCATGGATGACTGACTGGTCATCCCTCAAATACTTCATGACTCAAAAATGTCATGTCATGCAGTGTGACATCCATCATTTTCATATTCATCAATATCAAGCTGATATCACGTAGAAATATTTACTCAGACATGTGTGGAGCCCAGTTTTCAGCTGGACCTGGACAAACCTGACAAATGATATTTTACAGCAGATTCAGTAGGCAGACTGGTGGGTCCTGACAAGGCTCTGAGACCGAATATAGCTGGCACTGATGGTGGTTTGTAAGGAGGACCAGACTTCTCCCTTCACAGCATGACTCCCCTGGTCTGCCAGTGACATGGGAGATGAATGGCACTACTGGCCGGGCAGCGCTGGGTGTCAAAGACAAATGAGGGCAAAGCCCACCAATCAGAGACAAGACGCCCCTGTCGTCCAGGGGGCGGCGGGGGAGTGAGTAATTTGTTACAGGTTGGAATATATCACCAGGATTGACGTGAATGTAAGTGGAGTCAAAGCTCAGAGATTGGGGTGTATATGGACTCCAGTGAGCTCATTGTGTATGTACAACATGCCATGGGAAGGAATGGGAACCATCTTTTTTTTTTTATTATTAAAGGGAAATTGAGGAATTCAACAAGTCAACCAGGAATCTTTGTGTAAAAACACCAAGGAACAGGTAGCGGCACCGTGTGTTCTCACACCAAAGAACGAGCACAACATGATACACGGAGATTAGGAATCTCACAACGCAGCTCCGGCTTTACTTTCACAAACTTATACAAAGTCCTCATAAAAGCTCAGCTTATGGGCGCATAAATGAGGATGAGTCTTAGCGAGAGTACAGTCACATCCCACTCTGTAATGATGTGTATATTCCCGAGGACATTTATGACTCTCCGTAATGGATTGTGGCCCGTTAAAGATTCCCTAACTGTTCCTCTTTACTGCCAAGCAGATTTGCGTTTGGCACCGATATTTTCTCTTGAGAGCAGTACGGTTTCAATTAAGTGCTACGACCAGTTTCGAGTGCCTCCTAACCTCGACATTTTTAGTATTCTTCATTTGTGACTTTATTTTTTTCACATTTGATGAGTAATAGAAATCCCCCCTCCTCTGCCTTTACTAATAATAGTCTCAATATGGAATAATATTTACTCTGCATTGATTTGGAAACAGAAATGCTCCCCAATCCACACCACATTACTCAAAACTTCTCTCAAACAAAGACCTGTTCTATTCATTCATTTGTGCACTCACTCAAGGCCAAACTCCCACTTTACTCTCACAAATATGCACCTTTTCACATGCATGCATGCAAATACTGTACGTTCATGCACACAAAACACATATATACACACTTTGTGCAAAGGCCATTCATCAGTTTGTTTATATCAATAATTTCACATAATTACAACTCTGTTTTGTCAGGATCTGCGGAGTTGGAGAGTAAATGCTTGCTCTTGGCTCTGAGTTATATTTCTCATTCCAGGAGGGGGGGAGTGAGAAATGAAGGGTTCATGAATAATGCCTCTTGCCTTTGGCATAACAAGGACAAGATTAATCCCCCCGCACAAACACCGAGCCCTTTTTCTGATTAATTTCACATTTATAATTTAGTAATTGCACGACTAGGACAGTTGGATATACAGCTAATGAGATTTACACATGCTCTTTGGACCCGGGTCCCGCTCAGCTGTAAATACTCTTTGCATTGTGCCTGAGTGAGTGCGCCTTCATTCAACAATGTGTTTCCTTGGAATTCTTTTTTTTCATTACTAGTGGGGTCTTTTTCAACAGCTACATGTTGAAATCAGATCAATGCAAACCCTCGTTGGTGAAATAATAATTTTGTGCAAATGTAATATTTTGGAAATGAAATCAGGATTTTTAAAAAATATTATACATTTCTTATTGTCAACAAATTCCATCAAAAAAAGGCTGGGGCCTGGAGGTCAGAGAATTGGGCTTTAGGGTTCAAATCCCAGGACCCCCCAAAGTCCTTCGGCAAGTTTTGCTTTATGCCTTGTGCCATAGAGAGCCATTGTTTTAAACCTATATGATCATATGATATTTTAATATTTGCATATTTTAATATAATACCATACAATGAAGTATAAAATATATATTTGAATGTGAAAACAAAGCAAACTACGACAGCTGTCTGCCTCATGTGGTCCTGGGTCACTGCCGAACCAAAACTCACAAGTATTCAGAAACTTTTAGCCTTCAGCAGAAGGTGCCATGAGCACAACAAGCCTATGCTCACCTGGCCCATACACCCAAAAAAGTTTTCTTGCTTATTTATGCTTCATGCAGCTCACTGAATATGTACAGTAGCTCGCAAGTTCGAAATCTGCCCATAGACTTTACATTGTAAGACGTCATCGATTTTAAACAAACATGAAAGCTTCATGGATCAAAAATTCATAATAGGAAGAGGCATTTGTTTGGAGTTTGAGGTGTCATGTCAACAGAGTTTTTGAGTCTGTGGGGAAAATGCTTTTTGGGCTGCAATAGTGAAAATTGAGTGGGAAAAAGAGCCAGATCCCAAATTCCCAGCTGCAATCACGAATTGGATGTAACTCTGATATTACATTCTCTTTTTCATTTTTCATGCTCTTCTTTAAACTTTTATTCTATTCGACATTTACAGTCAAACACTCACGGGCATGAAGAAAAAACAAAGCACACATAATGTAAAAAATGACGGGATGGTTAAAAAAATAAGACCCTCACATACCATCTATACATCTAAGTCAAGGCGAGCACATGAGCGCCAGCTTTTTTGGCACTGATTAGTCCCACATTCTTGTCAAAGTAGACGTGTTGTTTTTATTTTCATGCTCCAGCAGAAGACAGGCAAGCGAGGGGAGAGGCAGTTAAAACGACCATGACCAGAACCATACGCCGTAGCTGTGACTTTCATTGCTCCGCATATCATTTCAAAACTGTCCAAAAAGCACTTCTCTCTGGACACTTGAACCAATCGAGCGGGCTTTCATCTCCTGCTCTGTCTAACAACCCCGGTTGGTTCGGTCCAATCTGGATTTCATTCCCGCTCTCTGTCTCTCACAGAGAATAATGACTTTGTAGTCACTCCCTTCCCACCACACACACCCTTCATGTCCAATATTTAATATGTACCAAGTGACAAGCCAAGGAAGTAACCAAGAATGTTACACACTGGTTATTGGCCCCGAGAACCAATATACAGGTCAAAGGATCGGACACTTTTCCGAGCTCCGACCCTCCAAACGAGAAGCAATCATGTCTTTAATAGAGCACAATAATGTGAAGAATGTCATTGTCAAATTCACAAGACCGTAACAAGCAACTCAGCTTCAACTATTACCCCAAAGGGACCCTGTTAGTGCCAAAGTGAATTTTTACCAGCATGAAGTGGGAAAGCCGAACCTACCGACTCTCAGACAGAGTGTGAAACAGAAACGTGAAACACATCCCCTCAGAGCTGACGGCCCTGTGCAGGCTTACGGGTGAGCAGCATTAATGGTGGCATGTTCTCATCTCACACGTCTGTTTCACATGATCAAACAGGCCGTTAACTCCACACTTTCATAAAGAGGGAGCGAGAAACTGCCTGGTAACTTCAGTCATAACATTTGGAGGTTAAAGGTACAATCTGTTGTCTAAGTGTAAAGAATGGTTTCTTTGATTAGTATTACTGTTTTAAGTTTGGCCTGGCTTGTTGTGCCTCATTACTGTTTTTCCTGTATTTTATGCACCTTTGTACAGCACTTTGGTCAACATAAGTTGTTTTTAAATTTACTTTTTGAAATAAATTTGACTTGACTACAAATTGGCTGCATTATTATAATGTTTATGCAAACATAAAGTTCACAGAATGTGTTTTTTAGAGTATGTTTTCAGCACATTTTAACAGAACTGCAGCAAAATTGATAACGGATCATTTTTGGTCACTTTGGAAAAATCCCAAATTCAAGTTTAAGAACTGCCATCACTTAAATACAAGGACTATGCATAACAATTTCCAAGGTGTTTTGTAGAATTTACTGTGTAATTGTGTCGTAATTGTTGAAGCTGGTAAGCTGAACATGCAAAAATGTAATTCTTTAAAAAAAAAAGCGAGCACATTTATTCATATTTGGGAGATTAAGTTTGAAATAATAAATGAGTACTGGATGAATATTAACTTGGGTTTAAATAGTGCTTTTATTGAAATTGAATTATTATTTCCTCCATCATCCATCTTTCCAAGAAACCACAACTGGAATTCAACTTTGGGCTTTTAAAGATGAATAAACGGCAGCTCTTATTTTTGTAGCTTGGGACAACATTTATATCAGTTAACACCGTCCCCACCAAAGTAATTGCTTGGATCTTGAAACATGGTGGCATGCACAACAAATCAGAGAGGTTGTAAACAAGCCAGCAGCGTCGCCAGTTTTATCTAAAACACTTTATTTGGAGCTACACTGAAAAATGAAGGTAAACAGAAAGAGAGGGCACCCAAATAATCCTTCACTGCACAGACAAACTACGGTAAGTGAGTTAAACCAGAGAGCTGAATGATTACAGTTTAGGTGATAATGTTAACACTCCGCTTTACCAGAAAAGTTGGACTTTACTGTTGGCTTGTGAACAATCTGTGAGTCTGTGTTTGTTGCCCTCTCTGACTTCTTTTTAGCAATGTATTCCCACATCTCAGCAATTAACTTGGTGAGCACAATGTTATCAAAGTTACGGCCAAAGCCATAAAAGTAAGACCCAAGTTCTCATAAACCTGAATTGCGCTTTAAGCTGCATGTGTGGACTTTATGATGTTGAACTGCACATTATGACTCAACTTGAGCCTGGACAGAGAGGCAGGAAGGGTGAAAGACTGGAGGATGAAGGAGAAAAGTCGGAGCCTTATATATCGTTTAGAGATCTTCTTTTCACATAACTCATGCCAGCAAATATTCAAGCTGACTTAAAATGAAAACTGTGCTCATTTTTGTGGGAGCAACACATGAGAACCAGACAGACAGCAAAGGAGACAGAGAGATTAGAAATTTCCTGGAAGCTTAATCATCAGTAACATCCGTAAACACATCTGCGGACATCGCTTTCCTGCTCTGGACCGGTCTGCATGAGACAAAATACCACATTTGGTGGTGATGCAGAATATGATCAGTGGCAGGAGCGGTTTAGAGGAAATAGCCAATGATAGCTTTGTCCTCATTGACTTCTTTTGTGACTCAGGCCCCTGCTGAACGAGAGCACATTTTAAAGAGAAGACACATCATTAGCCTAACGTGGGGACGGTTACGCGCCGCCGCATAGGACGAGAACACGTCAACGCATGATGGACCACACATGTTGCTCCCGGACCGCAGTGCACAGCATGTAGAGCAGCAGCAACCCTTTAGTCTTCACGTTTTTACTTCCCGCCTCATCTCCAAATGCCCTTCCCCAATGCCCTTTGCAGCAGACAAAAACTAATGGGATTCAGAGGACAACTGCAGCAGCCGTGATAGACAGAGATTTATATAGAGGGATGAGTGGGGAGAGTGATGGAGTTGTCTACTGCAGATCCAGTCCCCACATCTGTCCGGTTCTACTTGGCAGCACTTCTGAGCAATTCAGCTGGGAGAGAGATATGCAGGTGTTTTATTTTTTTTCCCCACAAACAGATGCATCAAGCTAAGCCGAGCCAAGCAGCAGACGGACGGCAGTGTCAGATGCATGAAAAGAAAAATGTTTTGTTCAGGCTCAAGCTGTGCATTTGGGAGGGACGTGCTTTCAACAAAGTGTTTAAACAGAGTGGCTGTTTTGCATTTTTTGGCAAAACAGCCCATCCTCTTTGTTTTTGCCTTCACAGTGGAGCTGAGTCACCTGAAGCCCTTGGGAAGGCAGAAAAAACTTTTCAGTTTTATTACGTTTTTGCATAATTGGAAGACACAAACATAATTTGTGAAAATACATGTTTTTGTTCAACAAGTCCTCCCACCTGGATGACAAAACAGGTTGTTAATGCCTTATCAAATTATCCACATGATCGTCTTCTGATGTGGTGCCCTGTCATCGGGACCACACTGTCTCTCAATGCCTGCAGATATTTATGTTATCTGCCATATTTACGGTAAAAACTATTCAACTAAAGTTAGGGAGCGAGCATGGTTAAAAATAAACCAACAAAGACTGTCCTGAGGAGTTCCACTGCATATGTAAAAAAGAAAAAAAGTTGTATAATGGTTGGTTCAAGTTTGAAAATGAAAGAAATAAGAGGGTTTGGAGAATGAAAGACTTCTGTAGTCCACTCCACATTACTATGCGAGAGTAGCAGCTCGAGGCTAGCCACTGTTAGCATAGCACACCCACATCTGCGACTGAACTTTCAACAGTAAATCTGAAATGTGACGTGTACATGAAGATGTTGGAGGAATCCAAAAAAAGGTTTTAGGTGTATAAAAAGAAAAAAAGAAAAAAGGAAGTTACTATTAAATTGACAGGTATGATTCCAGTGAATAATTTCCAGTGAGAAACATGCTGTCTTTATTCAGAGACTATTTTCAGAGAAGCGCGGAAATCTTTTTTTTTTGTCATTTTGTGCCTGAAGCTCAACATTAGAACTACCAGAGGTTAGAAAACAAAGTTGTAGCCATGACAGTTGAATCCGGCAGCACAAAAGATTTATGAATGTGAAACATGGTGTCAGTCTTCCCTCCTGCTCCTCAGCTGTGGAGGGATGGTCACAGGAAGTGTATTTTGATTATGATGTCAAGTTTAGTTGACATTTTGATTACATAAAAAGTTATCACTTCATCTTTTTATCCTATTAGACATTTGTGTGAAACTTCTTGAGTTGTGGCCAAAAATACGCTTTGTGAAGTGAAAATATAATCAGTAGATCCTTGAGTCCAAGTGGACACACCAGAGCTCCTGAGATATTGTGTTAATCAGAATGGGAAAACCAGAAGACACAAAGCCTCCAGCCACAGCTTTTGCAAACATACATTTTGACTCCCACAATGTTAAAGGAGTGTTTCATTTTAATGCCAGTGGTAAATATCGAGTGGGGGTTGTTTATTAATGGTGGAATTCTTATGTATGAATCATACTCTTCATTATAAGAGCAGAACTTGCAATGAGCTGCAGAAAAATAATCGGATTAAAAGCACATTTCTTTGTGTCTACAATAGCCGGCCATTCTGACCGGGTCAGACAGTATTTTCCAGTACTTCACACCCTAAGAGCACAAGCTTCTTGTAGCTATGTGTCTCCAAAACACAGACAGGCTTTGTTCTTTAACAATGCTTCCTGCCCACTAAATCTGGAGGCCACGACCCAGCGAGATGCTCTCCTCCATCCTCTGTTCTCCAGCTGGGTTACAGTGGGAAGTCATGTTACTGCCTCATACATGGACCAGGCTGTGCCGCGGGAGAGGAAGCAGGAAATGTTTGCCATAGCAGGGCTGCTTTGTACCCTATGGGAGATAATGGGCGCCGTGCGGAGAGGCAGGGACGTTCCCCGGGCCATGTTCCACATCAGCACATTACACCCAATCCACACTGTCTGGACAGGAAGCAGCCTTTCCTGTCATCCCTGCCTTTATAATCAGACAAATACAGCTATCTGAACCCGCCCTGCTTTAAATTCACATCACTGGCGTGTGATGTGAAAAAGAATTGAATAATGCTATGCTAATCAACAGTAGGTGGACAAGACCATAATGAACCAATAAAAGAGGTCAGGGTTTCATTATCTCCCACCCGTGTCACGGACAAAAACACAGACATGTAATGAATCATGAATCAGTTTGTATTCCGTACATTACACCTTGACCTGTTCTCGTTTCTGCAGAAAGCGCCTCGACAGATTTGTCACACGGCTCTGTGAAACGAGTGTAATCCATGCACTGATCTCATCAGTGTTACAGCAACAACAAACAAATCCAATGAAGAAAACAGCTGCATCCCAGACGGCTTGTGCGTGTTGCGTTCGAGCGGGCTGACGACGCTCCGGTGTTCCTCCAGGGAGAGATCACATTCTGTGAAACTCCATTAGTGCTGAGTGTAAACAAACACAGGTGATATCTATTCAAATTTTCATCAGACCACAAGATGTGGATCACTTGAAAGATATATAATAATAATAATAGCTGTCTCACTGTCTAGTCTCTGCTGTGTATGTTTGCCGTACACATGATTATCTCTCTAAATCTTTACTGGGTGATTTCTTTTTGTTGTCATTGGGGGTAATTTGATTTTTACATCGTTGACAGTTTAATTCTTGAACGGCTTTATAAATTTACTGTCAGCAACATGCAGGTCTTGTCTAAACAAGGCTGTTGGGTAATTGCTCATTTACTGCTCCTCCACTGGTTGGTGTCTTTCATGACCCAGAAGTTAGAGATAGAACAGATTAATAGCACATCGTTTTATCTCACACGGCAGTAAAGATTCAGCCCGGAGGCTCTTAACTGCATAACTACCGCAGCTTTTAAATCAGTGATGTTGTGAAAACCATTCTTTCACATAAACAGCTTCTTTAGCACTGCTTTTGGCCTGGTCACTGGGTGCATCTAAAGATGATCAAGGGAGGCCAAAGTTTACAAGAAGAGTCTTTTTTTTAAAAGTTCTTCCGCTTTCAAGTCTCTATCATGGTCCAAGGACAGGAGGAGCTCCACAATGGCTTTTTAGCTTGTTTTTGGTCTGTCGATGCCTCTTGTTCATAATAATTAAAGCTGATGATGATAAATTATGCTGAATAAGACTATACTGAATAGTTTGAAGCTTCATTCAAAACACTGATGTTAGAATATTTAAATTAGCCCTTTAACTAGGTCCAGGAACACACATTTCCTAATAAAACAACCTCTGGCATAGGGGTTTATGAGAATATTTGTCTTTGATGATTGTCATTGTAAGTGATACAGTATGCAGGCTTTGTCTTGTGGTCAACTTGTAACAAAATCATAACACAAAATGGGATGTCCTTTCATCCATTACTTTAACCGCTTATCCAAATTCAGGTTCACGCTCTCATTCACTCCTACAGGCAATTTAGAGTCACCAATTAAACCGAAGCTACATGTCTTTGGACTCAGGGAGAACCCACAACATGTGAACTCTACACAGAAAAGCTTCAGACTAGAGTCAAACTGGCAACCTTCTTGCTGTGAGGCAAACAGCGAGAGTGCTAACCAGTACACCACCGTGAAGCCACAAAATGTGATGTGATCACAAAAAACATTTATAAACTAGAGGCGCACTGGTAGAGCGCAAACCTCAATGTCAACAGAAATTAAAAATCATTTGTGTATCCGCCTTGATTTCGGATCTGCTCCAGTTTTTAAAGAGTTATTACTTTGCCCTTGCTTCACCCTTCCACCACATTTAAAAGAATCAGGACGACACTTTTTCTATATGGCGCAACAAAATCCCAACCTCCTTGAGAAAGTTTAAACAAAATAAAGTACCTTTCAGTCACACATTGCTACCTGAGAACTGAAAGCTATTGCAAGTGTTATGTTGACCAATGGAGAAACACAGTCTCTATACAGGAAGACAAAGAGAGCAGAGAGACTCGAAGAAAAAAAAGGGAGTTGAAGGGACCCATTTTTAATTAGCACCCCAGAGTCTCTGAGCTGTAATAAAAAACTCCCACGAAGGTGGAAAATGATATTGTGCCATTTACAGAGATAAGTGCTTTTCCAGTCTTTGGCTTGAACAAAAATAGATTGTGTTGGCGCTCCAGTTAATGTTTACCTGGCTGACAGCCACTGCTTTACTATTCCGTGTTGTCTAGACGGAGGCATTTCAACACGCATGTTTACAGCCTTTGACCTGTGCCTGCTCTGTCTCGGGGTTAACCACTCAAGCATAATGGACACCTTCATTTTAAACTTTAAGAGGTGTTTTTTATACTTCGAGCTCTTTTAGAGGCTGATCTTTGTTGACATGTTGGAGCATTAGAGAGGGCAGCATTGGTGCATCCTGATGCCAACAGA
>CAFUXE010000298.1:353076-392746 GCA_903364295.1 Serranus cabrilla | reverse complement strand
ATGCGGGGCGGATGTGTTGAACGTGCCTCGCCACGCCATGAAGGGACGTCCACCGTGATGTATTGCCCGAGTGTCGCATTGAAATTCTTCTGCCAGCATTCTCCTGCCACAGACTGAGGAGGGACGTGATGAATGCCCCTTCATGTCACAGACGTAAGTGCTCCCATAGATTACTGCAACACATCGGACACCGCCTGACACAAATGTGTTTCGATGACGGCTCATCTTTCTTCCCACTCATGTCTCTCTTTTTTTCTTTCCTCAATATGCCAAGGACCTTTGGACAAACAGGTTAAAAATATCATCCAATCACAGTCTTGTTTGGAGAGAGACAAGATTGAGCAGGCGAGGCAGGAGAAGGGAATTAATTCTTCAGCGGTAGGTTTTGTAATTTTGAGCTCACTGAAGGACAGCCAGAGAGTGAAGATCTACTAGGGTACATAAAACACGCCCCCCTCGTACTAACAAAGATGTCCCTCCGCTCATATCTGGCCCTGCGGCATCAAAGGAACCGGCCCGGGTGTCCCTGTCGGCGTCTCAACAGGATTGGGCAATCACAGCTCTTCCTCTCCACATCAAAACAGAAGATGCATTTTGAGAACGTCTGCCGGCAGCCATCCATGTCTCGACTTGTCAACACTGAGCCACCGAGCAACATATGTTCGCACTCATCAGTTGAAAATAAATAGATACACCGCTTCTGATCATTTGGAAGGGATTTGTGTGAGTGGTATGACATGCACGCTGTCTATGCTGGCTACTTCAGTGAGCCACTCCAGTCAAACCTCCCTGCTGCAAACCCTTTCCTACATGACCTGGGGCTGCAGCCACCTCTGTGCAGCTGGAAACCATTTAACCGACATTAAACTGATAGAGTAACAAGGGTAGCACGGGATCGTGACAGCGGTTGACCTCGGATTGCTCTGACCCGCTAAGGCCTGACCACGACTTTTTAACAATAAGCAACTCAGACACACAGAGCTGAGACTTTCAATCAGTGTCAGGATTGCAAAGTCTTTTAGTATCAGTTGGAAATGCTTAAGATTGCAGCCTTCTAATTACAGTCTAAAGTCCTGATAAAATACTTACTTTGTGTCTTTTGCAGGGTTGGAAATTAACTTTTTTGTTAACCTGAGATTAGGGCTGGTGGATCCAAACTCTACCAGCAACTAAATCTAGCAGCCACTTCTATCTTTGATATTTTCCCAGAATTCAGCTGGTGGCTGGTGCTAATTTTCATCCCTGGTCTACTGGTAGGTACAAGGGAATACAATGAATACGGGTTGAGCACATTTGCGTTTACGGGGGCCAAGAAAATGAGCAATACTGTGAAGTAAGTACTTTTTTAATTACCTGGTACATAATTACAGGGGACTGACAGGGGACCAACAGCTAAGTCATGAAAATCTCATGTTTTCCTCAGCAACAACAGTAATGTACACGGTAACCTTGATATTTTAAAAGTAAACACTGATAATGTGTTAATAACACACACATGATGAAACTGTAAATAATCTTCCGCCTCTTACATCTTTTCATTTTCCGATTTAATACATTTAACAATTCCCCAAATGTATGTTTGAGAAAGTAAATGGTACCACAACTAACATTATTGCATTTTAACTATATTCACTTACATTTTTTCTTCCTCTATATCTATAGTTATTAAATATTCATTAATATCATGAATATACTGAACAATTGCACTGTAATTTGCAGACTGTAATCTATAGATGCTGATATGTTGATATCCAAGCTCATTGCTATGCTCATGATACCTGATTCACCTCTAAGATGCAATTTATATCCAAGTTTATATATGTAATGATATGAAAGGAGTAACACTTTGAGTTATTGTGTTAAAAACCCTCAATATTTTCACACCGCAGCAGCATGAGCCGTGGCCCACCCAGCCTCGGCCCCAGCCCAGAACCATATCAGCATGACAAAGCAGGAGGTTGAATTACAGCACACATCCTATTGCTGTTAATTACAGTGGGAGGAGGAGGTCTGTTCTAATTACAAAGAAGGGCTGACAAAGCCAACGCAGCCCAGAGAGAAGAGGGAGAGCCGAGCCTCCCTCCTCCTCACTCTGCGGTTTGGCTTTAATGAAGACCCACTGACTTCTCCCCAACCTGCAGGCGTGCACGGTGGCTGCTGGTGCTACTGTTTTCCAGTAAGCCATGAACACACTGCCCAATTTAAAGCCTGATTATAACCTCAGGTTAGCCATGGAGGCTGTTTGTCAAGACTGTGGTCTGAGCTGTTGGGTGCAAAATGCATGCAGGTCATGGTGGACAATCAGGGTTTGTTTTTTATTGTATAAAAGGCAAAAGTTTACAATGAAATTACTCAGAGTTGTCACTTTTTTATGGGTGGACAATGCAGGACTGTAATGTGAGCTGGATAGTGACATAAATCTGAGTATTTCTTCTTACAATTGCAGTTTTGTAAAAGTAAATAATTAAATGCGAGTGATTTTAACACTTGGTTAGGATTCGAAAAAAAATGTTTTCTTGACTTTAGAGTGACAAGAGCTATGCTGACTAGAAATAAGGCGGTATTTGTTTTTCATAACCTTTCAGAGATTTCTCCGGGTTATACTGTACATGACGAGATTTGTGTAAAACATCTATCTTCCTGGTGATCGACACTTCTGGGTGATGGCACTGAGTGTCTGTAAGCATGTTGGGTGTGTTTCCAGTCACATTCCCTACAATCGTAACCAAAACTGATACCTTGTTCTTGTATAAAACACAATTATCTCAATGTTGCTGTTGTAGTTGACCAGGAACCCTGCAGACGGCACAGTCGTCAAATCAAATTGTTATGTTAACCTCAGCACCTGATGCAGACTTCTTATGGGTAAAAGTTTCTGGGGTTTGTCAACTTTGGTGCTTCAAGCTACATAGCCATGTATTTCATACTATTATGATTAGGTACAAATACACAAACTGTTAAAGCCACTAAAACTGCTCATACATTGGTGCATTTTACTTGAAGATAGCATGTGTTAGAAGGAGGAATGTGAGACTCCAACATTAGTTTAAATTAGGTCAGATGAGTAGTGCAGCAGGACTTTTTGCCATTATGGCAGCTTCATTATTTACCCTTGTCTCTCTCCTCCTCTCCTATTCACCCTCTCCCTGCATACCTCCTTATCTCATTCTTTCCACATACAATCCTAGCTTCCCCCTCTCCTTCCACAGCACGTTTTCCAGCACTCCTTCCCTCTCTCTCTCCATTCTCTGTCTTTCTGTCTATCAGTGGGACATCAGCGCTTTCCATCTTCAGTGTGGGAGCTTTGTGATAGGGGTTAATGGATCGGGCAGGATGAAGCATTGTGTCCCGCTGTCGGAGATTGCCATTTGTTTTGTGTGGGATCAATGAGAAGATCCAGAGTTGGTGCCTGCTGGAGATGATGGACTAATGTCGCACCACAAAACCATTAGAAACTGTCAGTGGGAAAACACATCACATCGCAGCATCGGCTCTGCCTTAATTTGACATTTTCTTGAGCAAAATATTTACATCCTTTGTGCTTAAAGCGGGCCCTTCGGAATTTTACGACACTTTTATGTATATGGCAAATTGAAGTAAAACAACAACAGATGTTAATTTGATTCTTGGTGGATTTGATGATGGCATGAGTGGGATGGAATCCATATTCCTTAATGGTGTTTGCACCCTTGGGGACTTAATAAAGAATATTTCTCAGAAAAACAGTGCCTATAAGCGGACAACATTCACTTATGGTGGAACTGATGCACTCGATAGCTGCAGTCATCCTGAATTTAATACCCTGGCCTGGAGGTTAGACAGCTGCATGACACAAAACACACAAATTAATGGCTTCTGTTCAAATGTTATAGCCAGTTGTTAACATTTTCCTTTAGGGTTCTGATCTGAATGATTCACCTAGCATAGCATTTAGCTCCAAAGGGAAATTTTGGTATTCTTCAACATGATGCTACTTTCCTCAAGGGTAGCTGATAATTCTCAGTGGGTTCATCACTATGAGTCAACCCTTTCACATTATATATAGCCACTTAATGCATTGTTAAAGTCACTATGTGGAACTTTAATTTTGGATTGATATTGGCAGCCCCTGTGGAGAAATTGGAGTTGTTTTAATTAGCATCACTGCTTTGTTTGTAAGGATATGTAGGTAGTTAGCCTATTATTTTACTGCAGCAATGTTGGTGCTCAGTCTTGGTTCAGGTTCCACCGTGCCTCCCTTCCCTCCAGGGGCCCGTCTGATTTTTGGGTGAAACTGACCCAGAAACTCAGAGAAACTACATAGAAACAGCCAATATTCTTGCTGGTGGTCCTCTTTACCTATGATGTCATCAGTATGAGATTCAGACCGTTTCATGACAAGTTAAAAACTCCTTGTAGTTACTAGTTGCTATTGACTGGCACAGTTTTAAAGTAGTAGATATTTAAGATAGACGAAAATATGAGAGTAAGACCAAGGTTGACATATCCCATAGTTTTTAATTGGTTCCATCCAAACAGATTCTCTCTTAATCCTCTGTCTAAATCAAACAATTTGCTCCTCAGCTCTCAAATTTGCTCTCTGCTGCCAACACAACAACGGTTCCTCTCCAGACCTCCCCACAGATAGCTACTGGTTCCAAACCTCTTCCAATGAGGTGGCCTCCTCCCACCTGTTTTCTCCTCTGGATGGCCCGGGCTCGGCCCAGCTGTCTGACAGAGGCTGCTGAGTTATCAGGTCATGTGAGAACCGTGTCATATGAAGCAAAAATCAAAGAAACTGGGCTTGTGCTCCTCACTCCTCCGGGGTCGTCCGTGTGGGATTTGACACACCCTGGGACAGCCGGATTTCCTAAAGCTGCCGTGCAGAATCAGGATCCGCGTGGGGTATTCAAGTAGGGGATCGGAGCTCCTTCACTTTGTTTATTTTATTTTGTCCTGCATCATTATCTCATGGATGGAAGAGGCTTGAGCTTAATTTGACGTGCAGTGATGGGTTGCTGCTTGTCTTTCTTTGCACGCAATCAGCTGTCCACTCTGTACAACATGTAGATCAGATTTAAACGCCTCGATGCTTCCCCAGACAAAATTTCAACCTCTGCTGTGCTCTTTACCTCCTGCTTCCCCTCTCGAGCTTATACAATTTGTCACATTTATCAATTTAGAGCACTTCATACTAGTTATGAAGTTGGGCATCCTGCCATCACCTTGTAGAGCTCTGATTGAGTATTACTGTTCTCTCACCCCAGCCTGCCCCTTGTTAGGTAAAGTGAATTTTACTAATGCCTGGCGTGGGCTAATGCCTTCTTTTACAAGCCTAATAAGAATAATGGCTCGTCATAAATTCTGAGTCATCCTGATCTTATGAGACAGGCTGTAAATGAGTTATGAATTATATCTCTGCTTCATGCGCACTTACTGTATGATGGTGAAGAACACTTTGGAATGAAGGCTACAGGGTTCACCGGACTGTGAGTGTTTGAATTTCTCTGCAATCTACCAGGGCCGGGGGCTTAAAATACACCTGCACATTGCACACATACACAGACATCCTCTAATTAGGATTTGTGGTGGATAAATTCTGCCAAGCCGGAGCATGAAGCCAAATGAGAGGAATGGAAAAAAATAAATATTTTTGTAAATGTGAAGGCATGCTGCTTTCAGCACTGAGAAATGCCAGAATAACATGAATTGAGTCTGACTGTGGCTTGGTCAGCGAACCGAAGCCAAGTGGATTAAAGGCTCAGAGAGAACAGATGAATTATCTGATTGTACAGAAGTCATTGAACACAACCCAAGGAGGACATCAATTTCTTTTCAATTAGCTGCATGTGCTGATCTATATAATGGGACTGAAGGCAAAGGGTTTATCTAAAGCAGCTCATTGGGGTAAAGTGAGTATAAATGAAGAGTTGTTGCAGTAATCGAGAAGTCATCTGATTTTAAACCCAAACCTTGGGATAATTTGTAACGGCACAGGAGAGAAGGCCTTGTTTGACATTTTCAGTAGTGGCAATTAGAGTGTGGCTAATGCTGAGTGTAGTTTTGTTGTTTGACTTGGCTGTCACTGTCTACTCAGAATGCCAATATTCCTAGACATGGGATATTAGGGCTCAACACCTACTCTTTCATTCATTGCCTCGGTGGATTGCTATGCCATCTGCGGCTGGCCAGCGGTGGGATTTGTCAGCGTTGCGTAAAAGGTCTTGGTCGCACGAGGGGCAGAACAGTCCAATTCAAATACTGCAACCAGCCTGGGTCTGCCATTTTCTTTATGTCTGTCACCCATAATTTACCATTGGCTTGTGCTTTTAAATGTCAGCCATGAAGATTTCAGATTGAGTACAACATCCCCAAATAATTCCATGGTAATTCCTCCACTCATCTCCCATTTTGCTGAGAAAACAGGTACACGAGTGATATTCGGAAAGAAAAGCTCCACATCCCCCAGCAATGTTGAGTTGTGGGCTTGAAGCTAATGGAGAATGTTGTGCTTGGTGGGCAACAAGACGTATTGGCAGAGCAGAGTGCTGATGATCGACCATGGCACCACATTCTGGGCAACAGGAGGCGATAATGATTTCCTTGACATTCTCCCCAATCTGAGCTCATTTGAGCAAATCCTACTTCACAGTCTAATCAGGGCCAATGTACTCCGAGTCTCCTAAGTACACTTCAGTGCAGACAGTGATTTAAAAGGCTGGGTTATCCAAATTACAAAGTTGATATTTTTCAATTACCACTAGTGACTTCTAGCCATGCAGACTTTACTTTATTTGGCCATGTGTTGAGGTGTCTGCCTGTAAGTTTTGTGCCATCACCCTGATACACTGGAGGTGAATGGTAATGTTTCACTGGTGCGGTGAAAAATTGTTAAAGAAAAAAAAAAGATCCAACTGCAGCATCTCTTCCGAAATCAATAATAATCCACGGACCACACTGTCAGCAGTTTTCTTTGGAACTACTTTCATCCAAAGAAATATTCTTTAGAAAAACTGCTGACAGCAAGTTTCTATGGATTATTCAGTATTACAGAGACACTTTTCTTTGGAAGAAGAAAACATGTTGCTGATTTCGGTGTAATGCCATTGTTCTGATGCCTCATTGGTCTGACAGTCCAGTAGTCCAAAGAAATGATCTTTCTCTAACCCTAACCAAGTGGCTTTTGTGCCTAAACCTGACAATTTCTTTACTACAGCATTGTAACATAACTAGTTTTTCAGAAGTATCAGCAGTCAATGGACTCCAATGTGTATAACTGAAGCCATAAATCTATGCATCAAACCAATGGGACTATGGGCAGTCCCCACTACGTCAAAGAGTATCTTTTAATTTATTTATTTAAAACATTTACTCTTAATATTTCTTGACCACAAGATGCACAGTTTATTACTACAAGTGTAAATCCTTCAGAGGCTAAAGCAATGAAAGATAGACTGCAACTAAAGTAAAAATAATAGTGGGGGAAATACATATTCATATAAAAGTGAAACCACTTGTGAAAACACACCTCACTGCTGGGCAATAACCAAATCTGTGCCTGTGTAATATTTTCCCAATCATACTTTCAACTAAAACATTTGCATGGCACAATTTTCCATTGCAGAAAAGATTCCAGTCACCTCAAATGTATAGTGGTGAAAGACGAAAATCTTGGAGATAGATATCTTTAGTTCTTGGTGAATCAATTATCTACATGGTTACATAGAGGCATGTGAAAAAATTAGTTTTTTGTACTTTGGGGAAACTGGTCAGAAAGTGGAAATAACCACTTTCTGCACTGAAACTTTTGAAAATTATCTCTTGACAATCATATGTTTGTCAGACATTAGTCTGCTCAAATTCAACAAATAAATCTGTCTCAAACCAGTAATAATATGGTGCACAGTTCCTTTGCTCTTGGAGGGGAATTCCCACACAGGAAACAACAAGGACGGCGAGACAACAAAGACCAACTCCTAACAGGCGTGTAATGAAATCAAGGATCTCTTGGGCCCATCCAGCCCCAGTGCTACCCATCCCTGGAGGTCACGATAAGAGGCTAAGCTACCCTTCCATCCGTCCTCACAGTTCAGAGGGTAAACCAGCAGAGAAATTGGACACTGGCCCACTGCGAGTTTCCAGTCTGTTACAGGCTCTTGAGAGAAGAACAGGCGAGGGTTAAATTCGGGCCAATCTCCCCTAATGTTGAGGAGTGGCCTTTGATTGCCCCCCATCCATGTGTACTGTGCTGCTGAAGGGGAACTTGACACTGACGTTGTTATTGAAGTGCTGCAGGAGGGGCTGATAACTGGTCTCATCGGCACAGATCCAGTGTACGAGCTGCCTCTCAGCCCCTATAAAAGACAGTGGCAGGTGTGTGACAGATCTGGGCGTTAAAGGACGTTTGGGACCCCCCAGAGATGACAGCCTCTTGGCCCGTCTCAGGAACTGATTAGGGGGCCTGGCTGTTGGGGATGCCCGACCACATCTAACCCTCTGTCTTCCACTGCAGTTTTTCCTTATTGCACTACTGCTTTTCAACCCACTGAAACAGTTTAGTTCCTCTGATTTCCCATCCTTTGGGAAAGGAAAACTAGAATGGGGCCTGTGGCAAAAAAAAAAAGCAAATACAGAATTAGCCCCTTAAGTGCCAGTGAGTAGTTTGAGATTCCCAGGCAGATGTCTTTTGTCTGTTCTAGAGGTTAGTCCATATTTCTTAAATCTCAGTTTGAAACATATACTTTTATCTAAGAGACTCTGATCTTCAGTTATATTACATTAATTAAACAAACTGCTAAGACTGCAAAACTTTATATCAAAAATGGCTGGTTATAAAACACGTCGCTGATTGAAATGAACAATTTGAATCAACACAGACAAACTTAATTTACTGGAACCTTTAAGTCTTTGATGAAGTGTTTTTAATTTAACTGTATTTTGTTTTTACTTTGCTTGTTTTTAATCTTATCCTTTTTAATGTCTTCTATTTGCAGACAAGTTTTACCATTTGCTGTTATGAGCGTCATGATTGCCTTATTTGAAGCACTTGTTTTTTGATTATTGTTATTACCAGTAATGTCAAGGAGTGCCAAGGGGAGGCTAAAGAGGGACGGAGAAGATTGGAGGGAGGGTTGAAATATGAGGGGAATGGCTCCTTAAGTCTCCAACTCGACCACAAGTGGCATCATTGTCATCACCTTGTTCTGATTTCATTTCATCTCTCGGCGCCACCACTGCAGGCAATATCTGGGTATTGAGTTACAAGAGGCCCACCTCTTTATTATTTTCATGGGAACTCAAGGACAGGCAGTCTTGTGCAGAGACGAGAGGATATTTATATGAATGCATATAATGTTGTGTTCTCAGTACTCAGGGACATTTAGCGCCTATCTCCGAATAGCATCAGAGGCTTTCAGCTCGACAGAGTCATTAATATCAGAAGGGTTTATGTGTTTCATATTGCCTCCATGCCAGCTGGGACCGCATGCCTGATGAGCTGGCTAGTGTTGTGGAGGATGCACCATTCTTTTTCATAGCCTCACTCACAGTGTGAACTCAGCACGTCCAGAGATTATCACTTTGTCTCCATAAAAGGTCAAACCAGTGGCCAAAAGCAGCCTTAATTGATCATTTGGTTTGATATTTTGGCTCAAAGCTTGATCAAGATGGGACAGATGCACTTTATTTATGAGGAAAGCAACTTGTGTATTGCTTCCATTTGATTTCTCTCCATCTGAATTTGCATTTCTCTTTGGCAGGGCAAAATGCCTGAGATGTGTCTGATCGATTTAATAGCACTGTGTTGTGAATTGCCATGTCTAGCCGTGGAGGATTAAGACGGCGCTCCGAACAGAGAGGGAACATTGTTGGAGCAAGTAGTGAAATGTTGGCAGGTTAGCTGGATTTATAAGCAGAAGATGTGGCTAATTTCACTAGCAGAAGCAAGAAAACCTTGTAAAACCAGAAAGGTGCCGGAAACAAAAAACTGGCAGCCGTGACGATTAGATATACTAATCAACCTGCTAAATGTAAACCATCAACTTTATGAACAAATCTGTGTTGACACTGTGCTTCGAACAGACGTCTCTGTGTGTAATGCAACACCTTTCCAACCATTCCCCACACCATTCCCACAAGTCATTTCACTGATTCCTGGGAAAGCTGAGACATGAGATTGTGTTTGATCCAAATGTTTCTTCATCCTGGAGGGTGAGTGATGTGACAAGCTCAGCATCTGTAATCCTTGGCTGTTTTTGTTTGAAAATCCACACGTACCATGTCCATCACATATAAGAGCTGAAATCCCTGAGTTTAAGTCAAACTGATATTTAAATTCTCCCCACTTTCTCGGTGAAGAAATTTAAACTATAATGATACTGCAGCTATTGTGTACAGTGTAAGTTTTCCAAATGAGGACATATTTGGACGTATTGTTGGAAACAGCGTCTAAACCTGGAACTTCTGGGTGGTGCGTTTCCTATTACATTGTTTGACAACTGATAGCTGGCATTGCTAGGAAACACACTGTTTACTTTACTTTACATGATGTGCTACTGGCTGAAGAACCAACTGAACAAACTAAGATACAAGATTGTTTTCTTTCTTAAAAACAGCTCCAAATAGAGTTAACTATGTAACGATCGCTATTTAAACCATCTGTGCTTTATTTTATACCTCAATATTTGGGTGGATCCATCAAGCTTGTATTCCACTAGTTAGCCAAGTTTGCTAATGTTAGCACTGAGGTAGTGGTTTCTTACTTACTTTTAGCACATTCTTTGAATAACCAAATAGTTTTTGTTGCCTTACCCAAATTGTAACAGTAGTAGACGAGTATGTGATGCCAGCACTCTGTCCATTACTTTGCAATTAAAATAAACATGTAGTATTCTATGGAGTAAGGAGTTTGTGTATTTGTCACGGTACAGGGGTCGGGTGCACGTAGCCACATGCAGAATATGTAGATATGTACATTTCTGCTTGGACACTTGCTGTAGTCCTACGGCGTTAACCGCATTCGTTCAGTGTAATACAGAGTGTTGGAAATGTGTCTTATGTTATTATCAAATAGTTTACCAAAGTTGCTGATATGATAATTGCTACCAATTTACCAACCAAGGAATTGTCTTTGACACTCTAATATCTGTTTGAAATAAATAAAAAGAAACGTTTCATTGGACTGATATGAACCAAACCATTACTTGTACAAAGTCAAAGTGTCACAGCATAACAGGGAAAACCTCAAATCACAGATAGAACTAAGCAATGGCCAACAAAGTGAAGACTTGTTAGCTGTCTGTAAGGCTATTGCAAAAGTGATCATATGAAAATGAGGAACATAAACAAACAGCACAGCACCAAAACGGGGTGCTTTCACCAAAGAAAAGGACATGATACATTTCCACTGTCTGTTAGTTACAGTTGGACAACTGTACAACTAGAAAAGTCAAACAAACAGCCAGAAGAAAATTAGACTTTTAATTTTCTGTTTGACTTTGAGTTTAAAATCAAAAAGATAAATAGTAATGACACATTTTAGCCTACAATGGTCATCCATTTGAATACAGATGAAGAATTAAAATGCAGGTGCTGAATAACATCCTACAGGGGTCTGACCAGAACTAATGCCCGTAGGTCGGTTACCACGCAGCGCTGAAGCAGCTGCCAGCGTGCCCTAGCAACAAGTACCATCAACCCGCGCCGGCAGGAGAGAGACTCACAGTCCATGTATCCCAGCATGCTTTGCCACTGTGGTGCCCTTCCCCCCCTGCCCTGCCATAATGGCAGCATGGAGAGATGAAAAGAGCCATGTGACATGAGCGGACACAGTCGCTGCGGCCTCACGCTGCTCGCTGCCTTTTCAAACACAGCTCACATGGAGAGAGCGAAGACACGGGGCAGCTTGGGCAACAAGAGTCAACACAATCGGGCCAGAACAGAAGTCGTGTTCTTTTTTCATCACGACAAAGAGTTTGAGCATGTTGATGACATACCTGCATTTTTAATAGATGCTCGGTAATGTATTAATTTTAACGCCTGTTTTCATTTTCCACTTCAGTGGTGCAGAATATTGCAGCTTTATTTCTGTTGTCAGAAATAACTCATCAGAAGAGATTCTTGGAGGAGTTTACTGACCAGAAGGAGCCAAATGAGAAAAGCAAGAACACCAATCTGTTGTGAGGCACACTTTAACCTTTATTGTCCAACAGTCTCAGCACAGTTTACCCGCTAACATTTACTGTGTGAAAAAGCACCATCTGTGCTCGGAGCCAGCAAACCGCCGTACCTCAGTCATCATTCCTACAGTCCCTCTGCATTGTGACGGTAATGGGACTTTAAATCAGTGCCTTGCACCCTCAGGGTTCATTACAAGGTGACAGCCCATTGTGGCTGCTCTGTGATGACAACAAGTGGCAGAGGAAGGGGGGCTGGAGAAAGTGAGGCAGATGGTTCGGAGAGATGACAATGGTGCCATTTCACAGCGTATCCTCCACCTGTGGTGTGACGGAGGCGGCTGTCGGGGGCTTTTGATCCCCGCTGAGATGAATGCAATGGATGAACATATCTCTTACTGACAGCCTCCATATCATTGCTGATTGAGATGTCTAGACACCCACAACAGAGCGCTTTGAAAACAAACTTTGAGTCGCATTTCTTAACTCTAAGTTGTGGAAAAAGTTCCTTGAAATAATAAAATCAATGTGGGGATGGCATTAAAAATTAAAGCTAGAAAAGAAGTTGAAAACTTTTTTTAATGTATGCTGATATATTTAAATATATATGAGTCCTGGGTCTTTGATAGTATAGTTTTTTCTACTTTAGTTCCTTCCTAAGAACGCTTAGTAATAGAAGTTACTGCAAAATCACTTGCTTCTCAAAGTGCCGATCAATTAAAATGCAACTGCCCGAGAATATCTCGTTTGCACAGAACATTTGATGGTTCATTTCACATGTCATAACATCAACAAAATGAAATCCTTTAATGTAGAGCTTCAACAAGGGGAATATGGCTGAATGAAGAAAACATCCACAAAATTCCTCCGAGCAACACATGAAACATTTCTCCATGTGAGCATGTGTTATAGTGGTGAGCAGAAAAATAATAAAAAGCCAGACAAGTTGTTTTAAGAGAGAGCAGGTGGTTCCTAGTTCAAAGAGTGCAGGGATGAGGTTGTGTTTTCTTTTCTCCAGCAGAGCACTTTTTTCCCTCTGCTCTTTCTTCCCAAAGGGTCTTGAGTCCTCCTCCCCAGTCTGCCAACTTCAGAGTTGCATTATTATCAGCAAAGTGCTTTTAAATCCGCTCCTGCTCAACACCAGGATGTCTTCTGCATGCTAATCCTCAGGGATACGGATCCGTCACTTCTCCGTCGTTCTCTCATGCCTGGCGTGCCTGAGACAGCTGGGAAAACAGTCTCTGCTCGACGATCTGCACATACAATGGGGATCTCAGGCCACCACAGCGCTGCTCAGCCGCAGAGCACTTTACAGTAGTGCGCTGTGTGTTACGAAAGAACAACATGGGCTTTTCTGTAAAAATCAAGGGGATGCATGTTGGTGCAATGGGAGGCATCATGGATGTTGTTGTTTAGACCACTGGCCAGAATTAAGAACAGGATTATTCATAACTAGCTAAAGTGAAATAATGTTTACAACATAAGAAGATCACAGAGATTGATTCAAACAAATATTAAACTAGATATCACTCTTGAGATGTGCAGACCTCCAGCAAGGCCAATGGTGCATTCACATGCTCCTTTGATGGTCCATTTTACGAGTTGGGAAGTCATTCTTCCGACTTCGGTGTGTCCATGAGATTTCCGTGGTAATGTGGAAACAACATGGAAGCCACAAAGAACATGTGTTGAAGTTTATTGCTCAGAGTGTTCAAACAACACCTTGATAGCAGTTTCCAATATTTGCATGACTAATAAGAGCAAAAAGAAAACCCAAAAAATCAGTGGATCAGTGACCCATGAAGTATGATCGAAAATTTTTCAGATGAACCCACATTAAGGCAAATTTGTAATGTTAACAAAAGTGAAAAATAATGTATATCTGTCCCTTGATTTGAATCCACTCCAAAATGTAATTCCTTGGCCCACACCACACTAAGTTTCATAAAAATCAGGCCAGTAGTTTTTCCATAATCTTGCTGACAAACAAACAAACTGAGCCAAAAATTACCTCCTTAGTGGAAGTTATAAATCATATTGTCTTTGTTTATTGTTTAAGTAACCTTTACTGAAGGAATTTTGGGTTGAAACGTTGCCAACAGAAGCCATAAGAGAGCGCTGGTTGCTCTGTGCAGGTATAATATTGTTTTGTCTTGTTTTTTTTGGGAAATAGCACCTATCCCACTGAGGTTTTGTGGATATGTACTATTCTAGCCTATTAAAAATGTACCATTGCTGTCCAGATAAATGGTTCAAACCCCCAGGCCATTGAGCAGGGTTATGTTCCAGGGCTGGATTTTAGACTCATTTTAATTACTAAACGTCAACAGCCCTAAGTTTTTTGATCACTAAAGCAAAGTTTTGTGTCATCTGATGTACTTTACCTTTAAGAGTTAAGAAAGTTTAAATGAAGCCACGCGAGTTCAAAGTACTAATCTCTTCAGGACTTTTGAGAAGTGAACAGCATCACTGAGACTGAGGCTTATTTTCCTGAGTACAGAGAGGATGAGAGAGAGAGAGAGAGAGAGAGAGAGAGAGAGAGAGAGAGAGAGAGAGGAGCTACAAGCTGCAGAGAGGAAGAGAGTGGGGGGGATAAATATAGAGAACAGTGATAAAGAGGTAATCATCTCCACTCAAAGCATATTTTATCCAGTGGGGTTATTAGGAGGATGGAGATGAGTCAAATCCGCACAGACGTCTCTCTCTCTCCCCCTCTCTCTCTGTATTTACCCACTCTTGATCCTCTCTCCTCCTCATCTCCACGTCCGACCTGCCTTGGCACAGTGCCCGGCTCGCTCATTCTCAACCATTCACGGCAATTTCAATGTTTCACTGATTCACGCTAATAGCTGATGAATGGGCCAGTGCAGTATGCAATACATACAAAATGAAGCAATGGGTTTTAATTAAAAGTTTCACTTAAGCTTCCGCTCTCTCTCTTCTGTCATCTATCATATTTGTTCTGTACCAGCAGAGCCTTTCACAGAGTGAGGAGTGGGGAGACGTTGCTATATAGTTTTCAAAGATAGGGGGCAGTGTTCTCAAGGGTAAAATGCCATCAGAAACAGCTGAAATACATTAGAAGTTGACTTGGTACTGTGATCTGAGGATGACTATTAAAATGAAGGCTAATACATTGGCTTTTTGGTCTGCAATATAAATAAAAAGTGTCAACATTTTAATTATTTTTAATCTGCAGCAACCTGCGAATCTGTCAAAGTATGATTTGCATTATTTCTGAGATCACACTGATGTCTGATCATGCTGGTACAAAGCTTTTAATGGGATGACACTGACTCAAGCAATACATAAAACCTCCATCATGTAATTGATTTAGTTTCCACTGCCAAATGTAATCTCACTGATCTACTTGCAAACTTCCTCAGCTAATTCTCACTTCAATTTAGCTATAATACTTTACATTAATCCACTTCTCGTTGTTTTTTCCTGTTTGGTTAGCGACAGACCAGTGTCTCCCTCCTAATTCAGCGCCATGCTGAAGATGAATCTGTTTGCCTACTGCATCAAGACAGAAATAGCTCTTAATAATGAAAGATTGATGTGAAGTAAGCTTGTCATTACATGCTGCAGTAGACAATTAGGTGCCTCCCAACATGCACCCCTCTCTGATTTTCTCGTCTTCTTCTCTCTCCTCTTAACTCCCTAGTTTCTCTCTTTTTCTTCCACAGTAACAAAGTTGCTGAAGTCATTTGCTCAAATTTGTTTTGTTTGAGTCTAAAGGGACAATGCAACGAGCCAGTGATTCATTCAGTGAGCTGATGACAAATAGCTGATGCCCCCCCTGCAGCAGGTTTCAAACTTTCTTTTCTGCTGGGACAAAAGCTCATTAAAATAAATTACATTTCTGGTCATGTGGGGACACACAGAGACGTTAGCCCAGCTCATAGTTTTGGAAATACTTTATTCAAGTGAAACTTTTATAGGGATCATTAGACGAGCAGTTAAGAAGAGTTTGGTAAGAAGTTAGATACCACTCTCACGTTTGTCTGTTAAATATGAAGCCACACTTAGGAGACTGTTAGCTAAGTAAGGGGAAACAGTTAGATGGGTTCTGTCCAAAGATAAATATCCACCTACCAGCACAAGCTCCCTACCTAACAGGGTCCATCTCATTTGTTTAATCCAGAGAAAAAACAAAGTTGTGCACTTACAGTACAGCTGCAACAATTAGTCAACTAATCAATAAGCCAAATCAAATAACCGCCAACTATTTAATAATCGACTTATCATTAAAGTAATTTCCTGATGTTCTCTGTTTTATATTATGTTAAACTGAATATGTTTGGGTTTTGGACAAAAAAAGACATCATCTTGGACTTTGAGGTGGACATTTCTCATCCTGTCTCCAATCCTGTTGTTACCATGGTAGCCCATGAACGTCATAATTCTTGTTCTGGTGTGTTATTGTGATCTTGTGGTCTTGGTATATATAATTACCATGATATACAATTATATCTGCAGTGAGATGATTTTGGCCATATCGCCCACTCTTATTTACAGTAGTTTACGTATTACACACAACAGGATAAAACGTAAATTGGTGATGTGATTGTGAATTTAAACGTTTGGACAGAGCCAGGCATGCTGTCTCCTCCTGCTTCCAGTCTATGCTAAACTAATTGGCTCCTGGCTGTGCTTTTCATATTTAAGGTAACGAAACAACAATGGTATGCATCTTCTCTCAATGACAGCTTCATTTCAAAGTATTCCTTTTACATTAAAGGCATAAACACCATTTCAACTTCTTTGAAATTCAGAAATATATAAAATATGTTTCCTAACAGACACCAGCTGTAACATTGTCCCCCTCCAACACAAACACTCCCACACACTTACAAACCATTCACTGTTTAACCAAGTCCCCTTCTCCAGGTGTTCCTATTGAAATCACAGTCACCTCCCCTCACTCTATCAGCCTGGTGCTGTCGAGGCTGTACCCGTGACAGTGCCTGAATGCATTCATAAACACTGGGAGGACTGACATGTCAATGGGCTGCCTATTCCCCCACTATCAGCTTACAGCCTATAATTATGGCCAATCATCTTGGATCAAGCATGTCTGCGTGAGCAGGCCAACGTAACATCTGCTGCCTTGGCCAGCAGGCCAAGAAGGACTTTTATACTGAAAGGTGAGCTAATTGTGGCTGAGGACGGGAGAAGGGAGTGTAATGTTAACAGGTACCAAAGGCTATTCAGAAACCTACACACAGGGGAGTTTTTTTCTCTGGGAGCAGGTGCCCTAAGGTATTTCTTATCTTTCTTATGCCAGCGCAGAATTCTTATCTGCATTAAGAAATGCTCAAGGGCACGACGATAAATCTCAAAGGAGTTATATTGGGGCCGCAATAAAGGAAATACTGGAACTCTGCTGTTTTTTAAAACCCCATAGAGAGGCAACTTCACCATAAAGATCTCTATAAATAACATTGCAAGTAGTTCTGAAGCTGTTTGGAAGTTGTTAAAGCGAATGTGACCAGAGTGTGCTATCATTTTGAGGGATTTGGTCATACAAAAGACAGACATTCTTTTGTCTTCTGTGAAGGGAAACCATATTCCCCTCAGTGTTGCGATGACTGTAAAAGAATTCCTACAAGGGACCAATACTAGTCCAATTTTAATACGTTTACTTTGGTAGGCAAATGGTGAGAAAATTTGATGTGTCTAGTTACTCAGGGGGGCTATTAATCTTCAAGAAGACACGGGAAGAAGAGCTGCGTCACATTGACTGGAAAAGTGTGACAGCGAGTTGTAAAGCTTATATTGTGGGCTGTGATTCAGGCTTTGGTTTATCTCATTTGCTAACCCAGACCACAAGACAATGCTCTGTACAGGGAGCTTCAGTCTCTGCACACAAACACCAAACAACTACGGATGCATGTCACTGTTAGAGCCTTGTGTTTTGACACAACTTAGAATAACTATTTGCAGATTGTTTACGGGTAGTTTGACAACCCTTGATGATCTTTACAAAATATGATCTTTCTCCAAAGGGAGGGGAGACGATTGAAATCCAAACTGAATGAATGAAGACGCTTTCTGTTCATCTTTTTCTCTGTCCAAACTTCATGTCTCTACATCCGCCGACACCCATTCCTGTTCTGTCTGCGTAAACAACTTAATCAGACTCAGAAGCCTGTGGGCTATGAAACAAGCCTCTGCCCTGCGCTGGGCCTTCGTAGCCGTCAATCATTTCATTTGGACTTCGGTGGAAAACCAAGCAAACACGTACAGGAATCACACCCAGCTCTCTGCTGAACTCAGCACCACAGAGCTGGCAGCACACAGCCAGCAGCCATACAGACCAGACACGAGAAATAAATTGACACTATTGGAGACTGAGTTCGACAGCAGTAACCAAATATATGCCGTGCCACCACAGATAACAAGACAGCAGGAGCAACATGAGGAGTCATTTCTACACTTTATACAGATAATTATCAAACTCGAGATAAATACCATGTTGACAAAATATCTTAGTTCAACACTGTGTAAATAAAGTTTGAAGCTATTGGTTTGCATTTTCCCTGATGTACATTGTACACCACTCTGAATTCAGCATACCATTAAATATGAACACCCTCTGCAGGAATTCATGAAATTCAGCCAATTCTCACAATATCTGAGAGATCTTGCTTTTTCTTCAAATCCCAGGGATTTTAATGTAAAAAAACCCAAACTGGAATAACACACGCCATTCACCACAGCTTTCATATAAAAATAATCAAATGCAGAATCACTTAGTGCCAAAAGTTACAATCAAGTCTCAATCGTAACCAATCTCACAGACAAACTGGAAACTTTGGTGGACAGACGTCTTCCCTTGACCCCGGGCTACATATCGCAGTCTTTTGCATGTAGCGACCCAAAGATACTTAGTATGTCTTATCACCTATATTGACTATTTGGAGCTGACAATAAAGTAGGCAACAAATTAGTGGGATTTTAACATTGTAAGGTAAATTGGTTTATTAGGACAGGAGGCATGTAGCAACAGAAAATAATTCAATATACATAAACATTGTAAATTGGCTCAGGACTGAAGTTGCCACTCTATGTGCTGAGATATTTTGTTTATTTTCCATTGTTGCAAATAACTTCAGCAACCAAATGCATTATTAATGCACTTGTTGACATGAAAAATGAAATTACATATAATGGTCTGGCGCTTGCAGTGGGTGCTAAAATCTTTATTTAGAATTTTAATAGAATTTATAGTAGAATCTTTTTAGCGTGCAATTTCAAGTTGAAATTTAATAAATAAACAGGGGAAAAATCTGTTACATCATTTGAGAAAAGACTCACGTTTCCAAATTCACATAAAGTTTCTTTCTCAGCAGAACTGCAAAGATACTAGGTGCTGCTATTATTTTGGAGAAAGACCCTTATTAGTTCCAGCAGCAGTTACCTGGATTGGTGCCTGGTATGAGTGAGTATAAGTGGTCCCAAATATGGGCTTTTACTGTCTTTAGTGCTCATTTTATCCATTCTTTTACAGAGCTGTAAAGTGAAGCAGCTTTGGGGACCATACAGACAGGGTGAGGTTGTTTACTGTGCAGTAACAGAGGGAGGAAACCTTTCATTTCCAAAAAAAAAACAGATATACAAATTCAAATATGGCAAGTTCAGATACCACTTTAAAAAAGAAAAGAAAAAGAAAGACATCATAGCATTTCTCTGCAGCTTGGAAGCATTTGCTATCAAACTAATTTCATTAGAGGCGTAGAGGTGAAAAGACGAGGACTATGAACTGGATCCCTTGTCGCCTCTCCTGCTTTTTGTCCAGGCTACACCCTGTTTGACCTCATGTTTAGTCTTAGAAGGGGGTCATTATGGGCTTAAGCTGCAATGTAATGAAAATGTTGTGACAACAGCAGAGGGGTGAAGTAAAAACAGGCTTTAGGAGACAGCTGAGCCTCTACTCCGGGGACCAACAGGAGGGTTTAGAGGGAGGAAAATGATGGTTATCTGCACACCCTTGAGACACTGATATTAGCCTTGAGACTGGTGGATGGACTTGATGATAACCCTGAGCACTGCTGAAAGCCTGTCATAGTCCTGGGTGTTGCCTCTGTAACAGGGAGGAGGTCAAGTCAGGGGAGGTAGCTGCCTTAAAAGGTCAGCATTCCCAACAGTGGCTTATTAAATATTTGTGTAAAAGTGCAAAATCAAATATGACGTGCTATCAAAACTGATACTGTTTCAGCACACACAGAAACGATAAGAGCAGGGCGCGGAAATCTCAGAGGAAATTTGATTAATTTGGCAACAGCAGTAATTTAATCTAATACAAACTGCTCTGCTCCGTCGAATGAAACTAAATTTAAGGTTCGTATGCATGCAGCTTGTTACGAGTTAGCAGCCGCTTTCCCCTTTTGACTGCATTCATCATAATTCTGCGGCTTGTTGTTTTTCCACCGTATGGTTGCTGGCAAGTTGGATGTGACAAAAATGAAGAGTAATGTGCTTTGTCCCAGCTCCTTTATCCTTGTGCAGAGGGTGCTTTTGCCACCGTTTGTTTCATTTTCTTTTTACTGCGAGATCTCCTCCAAGCCAAAAGCACTTCCACATGCTGTACTCGAAATCCAAAGCTTGGTGCCAGACTGAGAGTTAGCCTCAGTTTTTGGACTCCAGCCTGCTCTAACCTCTCTGTTTTGGAGCAGCTGCACCACCCTGTACTTTTCAGTGAGAAGAAACACCACAGGTATGCTGTACGCTGGCCACTCTGCAGCACTACACACACCCAATGCAAACTTGCGTCAGTGCTGAAGAACATGACTAAAACTGAGTGCTGCAGGGAAACTTACTTAAGTCACCTTGGATAAGTAATAGTTGCATTTAAGTCTTTAATGACAAATTGATTGTATGTTATTAAATTGCAATTCAGAGATGATGCATAGGGTTGACTGGAGCCTTTGGTGGTGATATACCAGTCTAATTGTATCTAACTTGACAGAGACTACAAAGTGAAAAACAAGTTATTAAATCTGTTCAGAACTTTTCTTTCACAAGTTTGTTTTTTCTGTGATTAATACAGAATCAACTCTACTGGCACTGTTGCTAATTTTGCCCACAAAATTTCTGTTTATCATACATCAAACGTCTGCCTAATTATTCCAGCACTGCTCTGTCAAATCATTTTGGTGCAATTTTCCCACACTGAATCACGGTAAATCAATTTCTCCTGGCCTTATTTATTATTTCAGCTATTGAGGTGCAACCACAGGGACGTGAGACTGACAGGCCAAGAGGCGGGCCGTGATGAGACAGACATGCTGGTTCATAATTGCTACATCCTATAGCAACCTAAACCACTAAGTTGGCAACCGCAGACACACACATGCATGCACATGAGCAACATACAGGTTGATACAACCACCGCTTCGACTACCACCACCACAAAACAAGGCATGAAATACTGCCTCCCAACTGCCAGCGCAATCATGAATCATGGCGGTATGACATTGTTCAGTGCCCGAGGCCAGATTCTCAGCATCCCCTCCCCAATCTTTTCATCCATCCCTCCACCTCGTCAGTCCCCCCACTTTTCCTCCTGTCTCATAAATGGGCCAGTCCGCTTTACCAGAAGCAGACAGGGAGCCTGGAGGAGGGACAAAACTATTATCTCTCTCGCAGCAGCAGCTCATGCAGGAGCTCCAACAGCAGATAGGATTCTCAAACAAGCTGCTGTCCTCGCTCAGATTGCTACCCAGCCTGTCCGTGCTTTGCCACTTTTACATGTCCCACTATGGTGGTAGTTTTTAGACTTTTCCCTCCAGGCGACTGGCATACCCAAACTGATTTTCAAGGCTACTGTGTTAACATGTCAAACAAAACATATCCTGTTTTAGGCAAACAACATGTTTGTTTTCTCCAAGGCAGCACTTCTCAGAAGAAAACAACAACTCATGTTTAAATAATTTTAGCTAATTTAGTTTCTGTAAATGTTTCAGCATGATGCCTTCACTAAAGAGGGAGGAAATAACTACCAATCGGCAGAGAAACAAATACACCTTTGAGGACAAGAAGCTGAGGTGTGTTGGAGATAATCATCAACAAATGGTTCAAATCTGATCATTTAAGTAAATCAAATCATAAAAAGTAAAAGTAAAGTGAAAAAGTTTTGTAGGAAAAGATTTTGAAAATGATTTATCACATGTACAGTATTTTCTCAGCCGCTTCAATCTGGACACATAGAGATACATAAAGAGTTCAGTGTACTCACTGCAATAAATATGACCTATGAACTCAACATGTCAGGGATATGCGAAATGTGAAATAAAACTCACAACAGCAGAACCAGAAATTGTGTTCCTCCTTGTCAAACCCTGATGCCTACATTTCCCAGAATGCAACATGACCACCTACAGCAGTTGAGGCAAACATATTTCAAGCAGCTCCCTCTGGAGCCACAAAATGCTTAATTCAGCTTTTTTCCACATATGAAGTAGTACTCCCCAAGACCTATAAACACACTCTAACATGTAAAATCACTGGATTCAATGTCTGTTTACACAACAACAGGTAGTACCAATATGTGATAACTTTAAACCACTCCAGCACCAGCAGCAGCTCGTACTGTACTGCTGGCACAGAGCAGAATGGCTTCAAGGATTCGTGCTGTTGATGCCAAACTGTGACCCTGCCATCAGCAAACTGCGACACAAACTGTGAAGTGCTCGAGGACTCAATCTTTTCCTATTCTCCAGTCATCCAGTTTTGCTGATCACATGCTCACTGTAGCTTCATCCTCTTACTGTTGGCTGACAGATGGCATGGTTTCCTGCTGCAGTCACTTGTCATCTTCAAGGTTTGATGAGTTGTGCGTTGCACACCTGCACATGAGTTTCATACTGAGTTTTTCTTTGCATATATTTAGCCAGTCTTTGAATTGGAAGAAGTATTGCTATTTTAATTTGATGTCACTCACAAACAAGGTCTCCTTCCACCGAGGATTGCTGCTAAGTGGATGTTTTAGTTTATGTACAGAATGTGTGCTGAACAACTTTTGGAGGAGTTTTAACTACTGCAGTTGCTGATATATTTGCCACATTAATGCTATGGTTTATTTATCTAATGCTCAGGTATTAATACTACCCTGTGCACGTGATCGGACTGCATGACTGTGTTGTGACTGCATCTGCAGCACCCTTGTCTTTACTTCTACCTGACAGACTCTCTGTTTCTGCCCCATTACCCCCCATTAACGGCCTACAGCCAGCCGAAATGCGGGAGCAAGGGCGTGAGGTTGATTCAGGCCCGCTGGGCTTCTCTACAGGGTCCGAGGATCAAACTGAATCAACAACAACAAAATGTTAAAGGAAAATGCCACAGAACTTTACTTTGCCTCTTCTAATGGATGGGGTTTTAATAGGAAACAGAACAACATTGTCTCATTTGCGGAAGCACAGGTGGCAAATGTGCAACACATCCATCATCTTTTTGCTCTCAAGCCACACATATCTGCGAATGAAAAAAAGTTCTCAGCAAGGCACGATCACATAAATAGGATGGCTTTCCCGGCAAGCTCCTAAGAATTGTAAACTAGATGTCTGGATTGTAATTTTCTTTTCACCGGAGAATCAATAGATTCTGCAGCGTTCCTGACTGAAGCTGCTGAAGCGTGCTTCTCAGCCTAATGGACCCACAAGTTCCCATCTGTTAGTGAAAGAGATCTCAGCGGGTCCTCTCCCCTTGCCGTGTCCAAACACAGGATACCGAGCACAGACAAAAATGTGATGACTTTTATTGGAATTCCAAGAGTCGGCTGGAAAACAAGTGCAGGACAAACACATGGCCGTTAACCTTCGACTGTGGAGAGCGGAAAAACTGTTTTACAAGCAAAATGCTACAAACTGTTCAGTCTCTATGTTGCTTTGTTTTCTTTGACGCGACCTTGCTGTGTTCAATTCAATAACACACCTGTCATCACAACAGTTTGAGCTTGAGGGTGCCATCCCTTTTCAATAATCACACATTTTTTTGGGCCACAAAACACCAGGACCTATCAACAAGCAAGATGATCTCCAGCATGTCTCCCAAGATGCTGCAGCTACACATTACTGAAGGGTAATTTCAGCTCGGCTTGGGCTGTATGTGTTTATTGATTCCGTCAAACCTTCCTAATATTTCACTGGGTATACTATATATAACTGTAATTGTGTGTATGACAAGTTTGGAACGTTCTTGCACCTATTTTATCTCATTAAACAGAATACCCAACCCTCCACCTTCTGAATTTCAGTTTCTCTTTTCCACCGAAACTGAGACTAGCTTAACTGCATTGTTAAATCATCTAAAACACAATTTACTCAAACTCAACAGAAACAAAATAAAACTCACCCCAACCCTCTCCACTGTCCTCTCGCTCGAATATGAGAGTATGATTTAATATGTGTAAAATACATGACTTTATTAGATCAATACATAGATTGAAAGAGCAGCGTTCATATTTTGATGGTACAATCTGGATTTCTAAATTCCCTGGCATACTGTAACACAGTGAAACTGCCCGGGCCTAACTTCAGCATTCAATAAGTATTGATTTTTTTCTTAATATATTTATATGTGACTCATGAAATGCCTAATAGGGGCAATAAAGATGTTTTACAAATTACTAGAATCACTTTGCTGTTCATGATAATAAGTTCAGAGACAGAAAAAAACATCTACTGCGGGTTTGAAACAGGACTTCTGACAAACAGAAAGCTAGTTTACCAAGCTAATAAAGCCTAATAAATGATTATTATATCTGCATATTATCTGCAAACAATATCTCAGTAAATTATAAGTACAGCTTTTTCATTATGAGCTGTCTGAAATATTGTCCATGTTACGCTCAGTGAAGCCCAAAAGACTGACTGGGTTGAACTTGCTTGGTGAAACATACCCAGACTCCCAGTTTAGGTATTTGTTTTGACATCTTTCCAAGCTCCATCAAACCTTGAGGGAATTACCCTTAAGAAATCACTGCATGTATTAGCATACCATTTCAGTAACAGAGCATTGCTGTGCAAGTTCAGAATAATTTGACCTATTACACCCTGTGATGCCACTGTGACATAATTCAGACCTGTTGCATTTAAAGAGGCCCAGTCCATGTTTGATTATTTACACAAGAGGCACAAAACTGAACCTGTCCATCATCTGAGAGGAAACCTCTGAGCAGAGAGGAGCTGCTTTATTTCAGGTAGGTCTCCTTCATAGGAACTGGATTGATTCCCTCAACATATTTTAATAACTGTGCCAGCCCACAGCTTTGTAGAATTTCTCTGAAGGTCTGCTTCATGCATTTCCATTTCACCTTTGTCCATTACAGACCATCCAACACTCAAACCATTCTGGATACATTTTCCTTTGAGCTGCATTAAAAAATCCCACGATGGCACATTATGAAACACAGCGTCTCAACAAGATGAAACATCCCTCTGTGATCAGTCTAATGTGTTGTCGTCTGCTGCTCCCTCTCTCCTCTCCGTCTCCTCCCATGTAAATTATGAACGCTTTTTCCCGGAGAGCAATGGCTTTAACCAGAGTTTGGGTATTTAACTGAACATTTAAAACATTAGCCAGATACTTGGAGCGTTATGCCATCAGTGACAGAGGAGGATAGATTGAAGAAGGGAAACAGGAAAAAGGAGGCATGGAGGAGAGACAGGGAGACTTGGGAAATACGTTGCGGTTGCTCATAAAATGGTGAAAGCAGGAAAGAAAACATGTTCCCTCTGACCGCACAAGGCTTTGATGGCTCTTGATGAACTCTTGTGTGTGGGCGTGGGACGGAGACAGAAACAGGGAGTGGGAGAGAGGTAGGCACCACGAGCACTTTGGCTAAATTCATCACCCGTATGGTTTAATCCAATGTGTTGTTTGGCGGACGCTCTCATTCATCAGTGTGCTGACTAACACCAACCATTAACAGCAGTAGGCAGCCGGGAAACAGTTTCTGCAATAATTGGTTGAAATTTTCTAGATATCTATCAGCTGTCAGAGCACTCTTACATTAATTGTGCTACTTCACTGCAATAAATGTTACAGTAAAATGTTAAGGGTTTCCTAACATAAACTTTGATTGATCAAAAGCAATAAATTAGTCAGCATCAAGTGTCTGAAGAACCAGTGATGTGGAGCCATATGGTGCATACACACAGTGGGCAATCTGTCGACTGAAAAGAGGGGTGACTACCTGGATATAATTAAATTATATGTTTGTTGACTTACTAAAGATGCCTGGACAGTTTCAGAAAAGATGGATTATCTAGAGCCATGTTGAACAACAGAAATTCAATTTTTCCTTTATTTATCAATATGACCAACAGATCATCAGCACAGGCTTGACATAGTAGGCCCAAATGTACTAAGCAACTGTGATCATCTTTGAGATTTTCAGACATAAACTAAACCAAACGAAATCCAACAAGACCTTAACAAACTGAAAAACAAATCACAACAAACAGAAAACATATCCTCTTTTAATGCAAACAAATGCACACCTATTGACAAACAATCAGACGATTCCAGTGCACCTTCAGTGACCAAATCCTATTTATTATTAATGACCACCATATTTACTAGCATTCATCAGCCACTAAGAGGAAGTTAAGGTTTTCTTACCATGGGTGACTTGAGGTGGAGACACTGCCATCTTACATCAGGGCAGAGGCCGAGTTGTCTTGAGATGTTTCGGACAGTGGGCGGCTGTCAAACCGGCAGTTACTTCTCCTCCCGTGTTAGCTTAATTTAAACTAGCTAGCGGTTAGCCCTTCAAGTCCTCTCTTGTTTTGTTCACGTCTCCCTCCTCCGATCGCGCTTTCCATAAATACCCCGTCTCTATAGCTATGTGCTGAAATATGTTATTTGTATAACTAAGTAGCTGCCACTCTTTAAATTCACCGCAAAGTCCGTATAATATCAAACTTTGACCCGTTTAAACTCGTCAACACAGCAAACAACGTACACCAACTTCTACGCGACTGTCAACTTAAGTCCCGCCCACATTGTCATTCCCGACTTTTGATTGGTCAGATTTTACTAGTGACATTTCCACAAACAAATTACAAATTATATTATAGTAAATCATTTTTACGATCATTATTTATTTATTTTACTTCTACTTGTGTGTTCAAATACGAGACAGTGAATTGCGTTATTAAAAAATATTTTAAAAATAAAAAAATATTATAATTAATTTGCTGACGATAAGAGGTCAGGTGACCATGTCATTATGGATTATGCCATGTCGGAAGATTTGCAGCAGCTGAGAGGGTCGGTCGTTTTCCAACACGGCCAGGATTAAAACTAAACTGGGAACAATGATGAGTAAACAACGCTTGTACTGTGGCAACAGCACTGAAACGGGACTTTACTGATGTGATGGAGGAGTTTTTCGAGGAGAAAGGGCAGAAAGAGGAACGTGCATAAGGTAGGCCAACTGGTGTTTTCTCAAAGTGTTTTATTATAGCAGCAGCAGGGGTGCGCTGGCTCGCTTCCTTGTTTCATTTCCTATCTGGTTGAACTGCAAATGTATCTAATTCAGTGCCATATAGAGTTGCTGTACTACTACTACTACTGCTACTGATATCTCGCGGGAGGTTGGTTTCTATAGCAATGCAGCCGTCAAGTCTTCCTGCATGTCGTCAATTTGCATGTAGGGAAAATCCTGCACTGTCTGTTGTTTGTGTGGTTTTGATGACTTTTTGTGTGATTGACATCTTGTCACTGTTCCAGTTGCTCATCCTCAAAGTGCAAAGAGAGACATGTCATGCAAGTTTATTTCATAAAATTATGAAGTAGCTGCTGCTTTAAAGTGAAACACTGTAGTCGTTCTCCAATATTATTCACACACTATGGCCTATGGTGGTTTGGGTTGTTTATTCTTGACTCCAAGGTGTTATATTTACACAACGAGAAGGAGTTGCCATTGGTTGTTGTGGAAATCATGTATGATAGGATGCAGTGGTTACATAGACAATGTTTTTGCTATGGGTCCACTTATGCAGAGTTGGTGTGAATCAGTCACTGTGTGTGAGGCAGTATGTGCTTAATCTACACATTGTATGCATGTTTGCTAACTTGATATTGCTGCCACTGTACATCCTGTTTGATAGAAGTTATCTACAGCCAGGTGTTGATAATGTCCCTCACAAACTATAGCGTGTAAGTGTAAATCCTGTACGATAACAGACGTCTACAGGTGTTTATATTGTCCTTCACCTTGTGATTACAGACTGTAGCCTGTCAGTGTAAATCCTGTATAAGATACAGGTGTTTCCAACAGATAATACGCTATAGTCTAAAAGACGTGTTAGACTACTTGCAGTGTTTGGATGGAGTCCAGGGAGTAAAGCGGCCTCCAAGATTTAGTCCGGAGCAGCCTGTCATTGATATATTATCTCATTATAAAGTTGAAATGGTGAGTGTGTCAGCACATCCAGCAGACCCTGAGCAATATTTATTTTTTTGCTTTGTACCAAACCTGAGAGAAAATATTTGGCTCTTTAACGGCTAAATGCTTCACTGTGATCACCAGCTAGTGGCAAACTTTGCCTGTCTGCTGGTAGAGCGGGTTTAAAAAGCCATTTTGCTGAAAACAGCTTCAGGAAATGCTGTTGAGAGCAGTTAGACAATAATGTTCTGTGCCATAAAACCAAAACAGAGAGCTGAAAGATGCCAAAACCCTCCTGTAGAGCTAAAGGGAGCTGCAATGACGGGTCCTAATTCTCCTTTAATCACTACAAGCGTTATTAATATAGAAGGATCTGTTAGCGCAGCTTTAGAAATAAACACTTTGTCTGCTGCTTCCACTTGCAGCCTCGGGCATGACAGAGCCCCTCACCTCTGCTCTGCAATGTAATGAGACACAAAACCCTGTTTATTTGAACAAAGCTCTGCAAACAGGAAGAGCTATGAATCAGCAAATAAGATAACTTGTCACAGATGTGCTGGTGGGCAGGTTTGATGCTCAATTAATTAGAGGACATAAAAAGCCACTTCCTGTAGGTTTTCGGGAGGAGGGGGTCATTGTTGTAATGGGATCAACCTCTCCATAGAGTTGGTCAAATTACTTGCATTTGGCTCGTTAATCTGATTTGGGTGTGTCTGGCCAAAGCACGAGTCTCCCAAACAACCTCCGCACATATCACAACTGCTGTAAAGAGCCTGCATAACTTTTCATTTGGCCTGGATCTCCTGTATCTACAGTAGGTAACTGATACCCCACTCTTCCCCCATGACCTTTAAATTTGGGCCTTCTCTTCAAGTAAACACAGTAATCAGGTTTCCCGGCCCTCGACCGGGCCTAATTGAAGATACTCAACTGAGAACTCAATTGTGTAAGTGTGATTTAGTTAGTGCCTGGCCTAATTAAAGTCCTGGAAATGACCTCCAAAGTTCTGTGTGGCATTAATCAGCTAAGACACCTCATCAGCCACCAGAGGAAGGTCTGCAAGAGCCTGCACCCACTCGGCATTAAGTCTGTGTGTGTGTGTGTGTGTGTGTGTGTGTGCTGTGAGACTGATTTCCTGGTCTTTAACCTCCGGCACAGCTCTGACAGGATCAGCCACACTGTGGTCTATTGACAGCCCTAATCCCACCTCCGTGTTCAAACCTCCATCGCCTGCCACCATTCTGATACTGCACACGTTCCTCATTTCCCCTCGACATGTGGTCCACGCACAGGGACCCAAGTTGTTTTTAGAGTTACACCCCCGTCATACCCCTCGATCTGGCTCTCGCTCCCCTCCTCTCCTGCCCACCCTCTGCAAACGTTTGCCTGGATCTGCAGAGGTAATGCATGCAAGTTTTGATTAAAGCGCTCCCTTATGTTTTTTGGCTCGGAGCGGCTCAACCATTAACGCCGGTGCCATGAACAAATGGATTGTGTGCCGGTGCCAGGGCCCTGCCTCTCCGCCTGCTCCGACTCTGCTCCATCCAGCCTCACATTCAAAACGGCACCTTTTAATGCCTCTTAATGTTCTTCTTCCCTTCCCTTGACCTCCGCGTCCATATGTTCACTTGGACAACTTTTGAGGTATTTCGAACTTCTTTGGCCATTAGCTGATACTCTGCAATAACTCCAGGAAGAGTCTCGCTCTGAAATAAGCAGTTCCAGCACAGATGAATTCAAATGCCTCTTTAAGGATAGCACTGGTGGGAATGTGGTTGACTCAATAATATAACTTTTATAAGAAACGATCCTCCCAAGAGGAACCACATGGGCAAAACAACATATTTCTCATTTAATTTGAAGAACATGTTGTTTATGGATTAGGTTTGGAATATTAAAGGGGAGAGGTCGGCCAGAAAAGGCTTATTCTTTAAAATCTTTTTGTTTATGGGACTTCAGTCTGCAAAATTTTGGGGTGCAAACAAGGGTCTTTAATTTTTCCATGCCCCAGATTTGTATTTTTTTGTCTAGGGATGTTAACTAATGATTCTTTTATTTTCTTAATCATTATAATAATCAATAAACTTTCACCAGAGAACAGAGTTTGTGTCCCATGTGGTATTTTTTTTTATGTAACTCATGTTGATTACACAACTTGTTTACATAACTTACGTAGCTTTTGTGGCTAGCAGTCCATGAATTTATTTGACTTAACTTATGTTTTTTAATGAAGCTTCTGTGGCTCACTTCACCCTTTTAACTACATTTCTGGCATTTCCGTACATTTATTTACTTTTTAAATTGTTACCAGGAAGTTTTTTGCCCTAAACCGTACATATGTGGTGCTATTTTTAGAAACATTCTCCACTGTTGCACTGATTTTTGTGTCGAAGAAGAAGTCATGGTCAATTTAATTTTGTGAGATCAAGTTGGAAATAAAACAGAGAAAACTTTGGGTTTGAAACAGCATTTTTCTACCATGTTTGATTGGAAAATTACTTGATTATGAAAACAGCAGGCAATCATTTTTCTGTTGATCTAATAATTGAATAGTCGAATTATGGCTGCAGCTCTAATTTCATCCATTTCTTGTGAGATTTACTTCAAAAACAAGACTGAATAGATACTTTTATAAAGCACTTGCCTGTGTCGGTGCCATGGATCATAAAGGTGCAGGACAGTTATCATGTTTCTGCACCATAACTTTAGCTTTTAGTGAAAAAAAAGGAGGGTTTTCCTTTTTAGAAATATTCAATTCATTTACATTCACTTGCTAAAGTGTTGGGATTTGTAAAAGAACGATATATCCTTTTGAAATAAACTATTTAATGTAATGTTGTACATTGTATTTCTGTCCAAATGTGGTGCCGACACACCTCCCAAACCCAATCTGTCAAGAGTTAAACCCGGAGAGGTTTGTCTTTCTACCTTCCAGAATCTCCTTTGTGCCCCGGTGCTTAGCGCAGTCGTTTTGTCTTATCACATTTTCACACAGTCCCCTCTGCAGCTTTGACAATTTTGAAATGCTGCTTTTGTTCGTAGTACTTGAAAAGAGAGAATGAGAGGAACGAGGCCTCAGAGAATCGCAGCACCATCAGCGTTAATGCAGGCGCTTTCCATCTGCCGCCGAAAGCTGCGGCGCATGCCAAGGAGGCACCGGGCGATGCACGAGTATCCCACTACACTGGAAGTTACATGCAGTGTTTATGTGTGTGTGTGTGCACATGTGAGAGCTTACACCACGGCTCTGCTTAGTGTCCAAACACAAACCAAATCAGAGGCGAGAAATCGTCCAGTTAGAGCACCAGAACCGTTTCCATCCAATTTAAAAGTGTGTGCACGAGTGCAGTTACACTATTTTGAAAAATTAACAAAATTTAAATGAAAATGTACACTTTCCTGGCAGATTGGTCTCCCCTCAAAAACATCAATATAGGGTGTTTGTACAGGCTGCAAAATACGACTCATATTTACGTTTTAGACTGTTGTCATCCGCCATCTTGCTGACGTAGAAGTAGTGATTGATGGAGTTTAAATATCACTCAGGATGGGATGGAGGGGAGGTGGATGGGATGGATAAAAGCGGACTTTCACCCAGGAGAACAGGGTTTGTGTCCTGCGTGAAAACAAAAGTAAATTAGTTTTAACGTAACTTCTGTGGCTCACGTTTTGTGAATTACATTTTTTTACATAAGCTATGCTTTTTTGCAATTTACGTGTCTTTGCGTAACTTTACGCAAATGTAATTTACTTATGCCACGTCTCCTTTGTAACTACTTCACTTAAGACATTTACGTGCTTATTTACTGTTTAAACTGTCTTTTATAACGTAAAAATTTGATTTTTTTTGCCCTAAACCTGGGTCAGTGGTTTTGTAGCATAAATTCACAGAAAGTTTCTAACTTTATAGAACGCTCTGCTAATGTTCATCTGATTTGTTACGGATGGTATCCTGTCGTTTATGTTGGAGATCTTGTTGTTCCTGGTGCTGGTTTCCCTCCAGGTAACTTCCTGTTTCCTACATGTCCGACCTGTCGTTTCCAGCTGCTGCTAACCTGACACCATGCTTTGCTTCTCTGGTGTGAGAGAGGAGACAGAGGAGCTGGATTGATTGATGGGTATGATTTATGATTTTACTGGCAGTGTTTTTGTCAGCGAGGCGCTAGAAGAAGGAAGACGGGGAAGGGAAGTGGGACACTGGGAATGTAGATGATGAAGAGGAACAGGAATCATCATTTGTTTCTCCGCACCACCTTACCAGGAGCACTCCTTAGATTTCTTTTTCTTGCTCTCATGCATGACGCGGATTCATAAAGAGGGTGCTGCTCGTGTGTTATATCAGAGGAGACATGGAAAACTGTGGAGCAAAGTGTTTCCACAGCTGGCCTCATGCTGGGGCTCCACGAGGTGGACTGTGGCCACACCACAGGATCCACCGTCCGTCATTAACTGCACGTGCCAATCATACGCTCAGCTTCCTCTGTGTGCCAATCAAACATCTGATCTGCTGCCTTTATTCACAGCGTTTTAAACTAAAACTAGGCTCTGGCTCCTTTGCAAAATTTGTTAAAACAGTTCTGCAGTATTTAAGGATTCATTTCATGGTGTCACTTTAATATAACATCCCCTTATTAGCATTTATAATCAGTATATAAACACCTGGTTTATTCTTTGTTCCACACCGTAATTTAATTAGAAGTAGATTTAAAGGAAAGCAGGTAAACTGTGACAAATGTATTTAATATGCTTAAATGACTAAATTTAACCTTAGTTAGTATTGGCACATATAGTGGTAAGAAAAAGCCTTTGAAATTACCTTGTTTTCTGCATCAATTTGTCATAAAATGTGACCTGAACTGCATCTAAGTCCCAAGTACAGAAAGACAAAATGTGCTTAACTAATGACACACAAACACGTATGTTTTTCATCAAGGGTTCACTTACTTTTTCCACCAGCACTATAAATGTGTCATGGATTTTTTCAATAAAAACACGAAATATTATAACTATTTCTGTGGTGTTAGGTTTGTCTATACGTGGGACTTGGATGCAGATCAAATCACATTTCATGACAAATTAATGCAGAAAACGAGGTAATTTCAAGGGTTCACATACTTCTTCTTGCTACTGTATATGTGTTTTGCTGAAATGTTCTCTGGTTTAACACACACATATTTATGCACATATATATTTTGATTGTAGGTTAAAAATGTGTTCAAAACATAAAGAAATATGGAGCTTCATGGTGCATTCTTCATTAGCCGACAGTGTTTATCATTAAAAGTAAAGAAAAAACACATAAATACTTGATTAATAAATAATAGATAGATGTGATTATTGGAGGGGAAAAGTACTTACATATTATATGTTTAAAATATAGAATCTGTGATCAGAGGCTGTGGGTAGGCACTCTAAGTTTCACAAGTCAATGTTTAAACTGTAGCAGTAAAAAGCTGCTGTGCTGTGAAAAGTGCTGAGTGAAGCAGAAGCTTAATGTTAAACACCACATTAGCTTCTGGTACCAAACATGTATAAAACAGAGGCATTAATATGCATGAGTCAACATTAAAGGCTCTGCTCTTTATCTCTGAGTATTTACTGAGTTCTCTTATTGATTGTGTGGAGAGTGCTATCTGCACAGACCTGAGCGGAGAGGTCGGGGCGGCTGCTGCAGACCTGGGAGGTCACTGCTGACAAATTAGTGCGTTGACGGGTCAGTGAGAGGGGTCGTGAGCCCGCAGGAAGAGGTCAGGGGTCAAGTTTGTGCAAACATAAACTCACCAGCTACTGTCAGGAGCAGGAGGAACTGCAGCCTCGTGTTTCTGTGGGTTTTTTTCTTTACTGCACGCTTTAAAAAGGACGACAGAGCTGCTACATCAGCGTTTCTCAGTGTTTGTTTGTTTTTAGCTACACTAGCAATTATGTCCTCCTGAGATTGTCGCATTTCCCAAGTTAGGGAGTCGGTCTCTGGACTTTGGTGTACAAAAGGTAAAAAATAAAAAAAAGTTAATGTCCCAGTAATTTAATAATACAGTAAAGTCATAGTATATTAGCTCAGAGCTTTTAAAAAGCACAATTATTACCTAAAACCACAAAAAATAGCTTAATAATAATGAATAAGTAATGGTTAAAACATCATGTGAGCAAAAAATGTAGATGCAAATCGTGAATTACTACAAATGTTCCCACCATGAACCCAACATGTACTTAACTTCTTTTTTTTGCATGATAATTATGACATCAACATGGCGACTTCAGCGTGCTAACAGGCTAAACTAAGATAGCGAACATTATAAACTTGATACCAGGTAAAAATGTTATTTGAACTGCATTTATAAAGTGCTTTTCTTACCTTAACAGACAAGGAAATTTACATATTAGCATGTTAGCATCGTTGTCGAGTCTCTGCTTGACCTGCTGAAAGGAAATCTATCATCTTATCCTTATCTAACTGATTGATAAACTTTGTTATCGCTCAGTTGCGGTTAAAACTGCAGCTGTCAAACAGTAACAAACATCTCATACAAATGCAAATGTAATATTTCAGGTTAATAATTGCTAAGTGCTAATTCTGTTATCCTTCGTCTCTGAACATCATCTCCTCTCTTCTTTTCCTGTTGTAAGTCTCTGCTCGTCTCGTGTTGTGAGGTTGTAGCGCCGTGTGTAAATTGGCTTGTGCAAAAGAGAAAGCTGCTTAAATCTACCGTGCCGGCCGGCAGTGTGCTGATATTTTCTATCGCTCCATTACCTCCCTATTGATTGAAGGGCTGGATTTGATGTGTTAATCCGCTCTCCCCGGTGAAAGATTCCTGTCTATAGAGACACTAAACACACACACATGCACACACTCCCTCCTGTGCTGACGAAAAAAAAGTAATCAAGTGAGAATTCTACAAGGCTCCTCATTCACCTCGCCGTCTTCTGAAAGCCTTTGATCAAGAAGTGCTTAGGTTTCACATAAACGGTTGGATACCTTTCAGAGACCATGCTAAGCACACAGCTACTTGGGGGATTTAGCCGACTTTAATGCCTGTTTTCAGAGCTTCTCTGTGGTATTTGAGCCAACACGTTAGCCGAGGTGCACGGCGAGTTATGAACTGCCACACAAGTAGATATCGCAGAGGCCGACGCATGCACGACTGTCATGAAATACTGGCTGAAAAAGCCAAAGAGTGTTGTTGGGCAACAAAGCAGCGTGCCTTCAAGTGCCTTTTGTCAGCTCTTCTTGGCTCTTTGGATTAAACCGGGTGGAAAGGTGAGCTGTGGATCACAAATGAGGCCAGTATGAGCTGAAATTAAGCAACATTTTAGCCCGTGATGCTGCATCCACATCCATAAGAAATGGGAATAATTAGCTGTAACTCTAAATCCAGAAAAATCCTGTTTCTTATGACAAAAACGCTTAATTTCCATGTCCCGTTTCTGTGCCATCTTTCTGACCGAGACAGCTTTGTTTGGAAACACCGTCCTCCTCTCAAGTCCTCAGACGCTGCGAGTGAAATGAAGCATTTAAAAAACTTATCAAATAAACATGTTTGTGAGTTCGTCTGCATGAACTGTGCACTCATAAATGTATGAGACATTACAGAATCCCCTCTCGGTCGTCTGAAACTCTTTGTCTTGCAGCCACTCTGTGCAGGTTCATGAATATGTGTCTCTGTAATGTGTTGACACTCGTAGTTAGCTGTGATTAAAACAATTTTCACTGTACACATTGTTGCCCGCGGCGTTGATTAATTTATTCCTTGCGAGCGTCCTGTCTCCTTTGTTTAGTCGAACACTTCTTCCAAACCACAGTAGAGCAAACTTTGACATACAGCAGGCCTTTATTTTTTCATTTACTTAGCTTCCTGATTCATCGTTCCTTCCTCTCCTCCTGGTAGAGGGAATCCCTGCACTTACAGCCCGTCAGACTTACCTTTCTGCCAAAAAATACACCGCTTCCACATTTCCCAGTGGCCGGCGCAGTGTTGACAAAAAAGCAACGCTCACATGAGAGCGCCGCCGCCCCCATGAATCAAAGCGCAGAGCAGCGAAAGGTTAAAAGCTCCTGGGGCCTGCAGACACATTTTTCAGGGGGGCGGGTAATAGGATCAGGGCTTCCATAACTCCCCAGAACAGCCAATCCTCCCTCGTTTCTGCCCGTTTAGCCTTCAAAGAGAAAGTTTGTGTGTCTGTGACGGCTGGTCAGGGGGTTAAGAGGAAAGTGCATTTTTTCGGTCACAAACTCAATTTCCTTGGTGAGCTGAAGAGGCCATGCTTTAAAACCCAGAACATAAAGCCTGTTTAATTTGTCCCACATACAGTATCCTCCTGAAGCTCTCTCCTCAAGACTGGCAGCAAAATAATGCAGATCCAGCTATTTTTCTCCAAGTCTTGACCCGTTGTCGCTGTAATAACAACACACTCTGTATTCTTTCATGCTTCTATGTCATCCTGTCTCCATGTTGTTATCTTAATGTGGAAAATTTGTCAGGAAAGGAAATGAGGCCAAACAAATTAACCCCATTTCTCATTATTAGCAACTACAGTGTGTTCTTTTTCATGACAGCACTTAACAGTTCCCACACATGCTGTGTTTTATGGTAAATGCCCCAATCTGTTATAAAAGGTTAACGGAGAAGAAAGGATCTAAAAAACACACAAACTTGTACAAAGATGATACCAGCAAACAGTCGATTTTCTCACAAATCACCAAAACCAGTTGGATCCATTAAATAAAAAGTTTGTCAGCAGTGCAAACTTCAACAAAGTCCAACTTTATGCATAAAAAAGTTAAATCTATACCTACTACTACTATACTATGCCTACTATACCTACTAGCAGGTGTAGCAGGTTGTTATCAGCCCATTTAATGGGTTTCATCAGGTTTAGGAACAGAAAAAGTCTACAGTTTTTATTCAGTTAAGGCTACAAAACAACTTTTCTAAGGTTAAGACAGAAGAGTCCAAAGATAGGTGTTATAAAAGGGGAAAAATTGTCAAATAAATGCACCTAATTGCTAAAAGTAGTTGTTTCCAGGACAACGTAGCGAACAAAAATCGACGTTATTGGTTATTGGAAAACATAGCCAACACTGGAATCTAATTCTACAAATATTAAATACTACTAATAATATTAGTCTAGCCTAATCTATATATTCATCTGTGCAGAAATAGTGTCTTTAAACAAAAAGAAAAAGCTACAGCAGCATTGAAACGTTGATTTGATGATGTGAAACTCCACCTCTAACACTCACTAATCACTGTGATATGTCACTTTCTTTAACCTGCACAAGAACAGGAATGTAAAACAACAGAACAACTTATTGTCTCTGCTCACATCAGAGGATGTATTTTATCTGCAGGTATGTTAAATATGCTCCTGAGGCTTTGACACAGTGTAATGTGGGCTAAAAGTAACCCTCCTCACCAACACGTCTCTACAATGTGATCAATTATCGCCGAGCCTCCGAGGCCGCATGCCTGAGCGCCCGAGCTGCTCGTCTCGTGACTGCGGCGAATACATTGTAGCCGTCATCACTTGAGCGAGGACACTGTCCCGGATAATTAAAAGAGCTCCATTGTCATGCGGCGGACCCGCTGTTCCGATGCGTGCCGAGCCGGGATCAGATGACGATGACAGGCCGAGTGTGGAGCGGAGCCCGGGGAGGGTCCCTGAGGGTGACCTCGGCCGGGCCTCGCTCACCAGCTGCTGCCTGAAACGGGACACCCGAGCCCCTCCGCTGCCATCCACCTGGATCACTTACCTGACACACACACATTTAGATAAACGCTGCACACACACATACAGATGCAAATACCTGCGATACAGTACAGGACAGTCATGCACATCGTTTCTCTCTTTCTGGGAACATAAGTTGTTGTGGAAACTTCTGTTTTGAGTTTCGGGCTTCAGCTGTTTTTATTTTAGTGTCTCACCTTCTTTGATTGTGATTTCTTCTCCAACATGTGCATGCAAAAAAGTGCTAAAAGCATGCACACCCAGATGATAAACACTAGGTATAGGCATGAAAAGCTGCTGTTGTGTATTCTGAATGGGCTGCAGCTTCTTTTATCTCATCATGTGGTCAGATGGAGCAGGCTGCAACCTAAAGGAAATAAATGGCAATAAGACACGATTACTGGTAACCAATATTATAATTATTTTTATTGGCCGAGAATGGAAAATCAAACTCTGAGCCTTCATTGATCTGCTTCATTTCTGCTGTTTAACAGTCAGCTGGCAGCTCAAATAGCTGCATTTGCATAGGAAACACTTAAGGTGGTTGCAGCCGGTTAGTAAAACCAACCAGATTTGACCGTGATGTCTGTCAGCCAATCATGTGTCAGCTGTCCTTTTTAATTTATTCATATAGCACCTTAAAAAACAACATTTACAAGGCGCCTTGACAGAAAAAGCTAACCGTAAGCAGAAAGAAAAAGGCGATAATAATAATATTATAATAAACAAGAGCAAGACAAAATCCCAAATTAACAAGTACTATTTATCAGAAGAAAAAGACAATAATAAGACAATAAAACAGGACACAACATCACTTAAAAGCTGGTCTATTTTAGGCAAACAAATGCACAAACCGGCCATTTATTAATAGCTAAGCTACCATCAATAACAACAACAACAATTGACCACCTTCAAAACCACATTATGCATACTTTGATGTACATTTGAGGAAGTGCAGACTGTGTTTGGTGGCTGATGAAAGGATTCACAGGTGACGTGTTGACGATGATGTCACAGCGGTTTCATGCTGAGAATCCGGCCTTCAATGAGGAATATATGCAGTACAAAATTAAAAAGTTTAGAGCCGAACTGTGCAGCAGAAATTACATAAAATGGTAAAAAAAGAAAAAAAGGTATAAAAGTAGTTGTGCAGCCAGGATACACTTTAAAAAAAGCCATTTTTAATCTCACAGGACGTTTTCTTTGTTAATAAAAGGTTAAATACCAGCATGACCACAAAGCATGCTGAGAAAAGAGCCCCACGTTCAGAAACGTCCACAAAGTTTACGACTGTTTCGTAAAGGCCAGGCGGCATTGTGTGCAGCCATACATCACACTCCAACATACCTTACAGCGGGCAGCGGCGGTGTGTAAATGATCGTCCGTGGACCCT
>CAFUXE010000298.1:296922-312078 GCA_903364295.1 Serranus cabrilla | reverse complement strand
TGATTTGTTCTGTCGGCCGTCCGGCCACACAGACCGAAACACAGATCAGGAAACACAGATTTGATGGACAGCCGCTGCTTTCTAGCACAAATCCCCGCTGGGTCACTGCTTTTATGATCAAGAGCCATTTTTTATTACCATTACAGAGCGTCCTTTCAAACAGGGCCAGTTTTATGAAGAGGGAAACCCCTAATTTAATGTGATTTCTGTGCTTTTCTACCCTTTTTCTCATGGTTTTAAGTATTGCGTACAACAGTTAAGGAGAAGTGGATACACTAACTCTTATTGACTTTACACTAAAAAGATCTGCCGATACATAAGCTGCCATGCACCTTCTTATTTCCTGAGTTTTTATTTGTTTTCACAAAGTTACGGTCTGTTAAAGACCTGTCGGAGCTGAGCCACATGGAAAGTGTGTTTTTTAACGTGTAGAAAAGAAGAAGAAGAAGTTCCTGCGCTGTGTTTGTTTGTGGATTGGTAAACATGCGTTTGGCGAAGTTGGTGGCATGTTGCCCTTGTGTTTAACAGGTCACTCGTGTTTTTATGAAGGATAATTAACCCATTAAGGGATCTGGTGAAGGCTAATCCAACCGGTCTGCAGACATCAAACACAAACTGCGGCCGGGTCTAGACAGGTGAAAGCCGGGCGCTCGGTAACCAGAGTCGACCAAAAACATAATACTGACGACTCTGCTGCACGGACCTCTGCTTTGGTTCACAGTGTTTGTGCTTGACCTCCTTGTTCGCCCCGAGTGTCCATTTCAACAACAAAAGCCTAACAGGTTGTATGTGATTATACGGATACACCGCTGAGAAATGTGCAGTGAAATGTAACACTGACTGACGGGGCGATTGGGCCGGCGCGGGTGTTGGTTTCTTGGTGAACAAAAGGCCTGAATTCACTGAAAAGTCTGCAGACAAACAGCAAGAATTCTATTCAGGGAGGTGAAAATATGCTCAAAGTTGAAATTACATCACCTCAAAATTCCAAGATTTGAATAAATGCAGATGCTGAGAGTCTTAGGACGCATAAAAGTGAAGTTTAAAGCCACCAATGTTTCATGCTCTGACAGCCGTGCTGTCAGGACGGGACGTTTTTATCCTCCTCAATAAATCACACATTTCTGCATCAGAGCTTTTTGGGTGTGCAACTTTTTTTTTCAGGCACTTGATGGAAATTCCCATAACAAGCCAGACGAGTATAATTCTGAGAAAGCTGGGAGCGGAGATGTTGCCACGTCACATTAGGAGCTTAGAGGTGTTACAGTACACATTCCCATCGGGACACGGAGACGAGTGATTCACGCTGAAAACACAGATCGGCCTCGACAATAAACAAAGAGTCTCCTGAGACGGAAGCTTCGACGTTTTAAGTATTCACTGCTGCTAATGAAAGGAATCGCATAATTCAAGCAAATTGGACGCGGTGATTAGTCACAGGGAATCTGCTCTTGTTTTGCACAAACACCCACAGTTGTTTGTTTTTATTTTTTTATTTTAAAGGACGGTATTATTGGGCATTCAACATGTACTGGCAGCACGGAGCTGCTGCTGCTTATTCGGGAGTTTGTTCTTCAACTTTGGCACATGTCGGATACGTTTTAAACAGAGGGGGAAGACGTGTTCAGATCCTTTGGTAGTTAAATAAAAGTACGAATACCACACTGTGACAGGATGTAAAAAATCCCTTAGCAGACAGAAATATCCTCACCAAAAAAACTGCCATAAAATTATCTGTTAACCAACTTCGGTTCTGATCATAACTACCAAATACTCATTCAGTTTTAGAAGTTCAACCCTTTAAATGCCAGTTTTTCCACATAATGACGTTTAAGTTTTGGGGGAAAAATGCACAAATAGTGTAAATATTCACTGCTTTTTTTCCCGAAGACTTTTGATTAATTGCACCAACTCTGCACTGCTCCATAATACAGCAGCATTAGCATTTGTTAGCAAACTAGAAAAGCACTCACAGCGAGTGTTGTAACCAGTGATAGCATCTACGGATCAACCCCAAAATTTAGTCACTTGTTCCTGGTATCATTGCAGACATTTCCTGAAATTTTCATCCAAATCCATCCATAAATTCTCGAGTTATGCTGCTAACTAACAGACAGACAAAGGAACAAACTCCAGGTGAAAACATAACCTCCTTGGCAGAGGTAACAAGAACAAATGCATGTATTTGCCCCATTGGGAAAACATGAGAAAGTGTCTCAATATCGTGGAAAACAGTGAAAAAAAATGGCTAATTATAAGAGCTAATGTTCAGCTTCCAAAGGTCAAAGAAAAACTCAAATGTAGCATAAAAAAAGTATAATAAAAAAAGCCATAAATGTCCCTGAGATGCACAAGGGTTAAAATATCACAAGAAAAATACTGAATATGCAGCAAAATGTTCCCTGTCAGTGTCTTACCATCGTACGTGATATTTTTGGATTAATGTGACAGCTGCATTAATATGCATGTTGCATTTTACTGCTGTAGATGTTGACAGAAGGTTGTGCTAATTTTGGCTCCTTTATATACTGTTGAGTATTTAAATCTGCAGCACGGCATCATATTCTATAAGATCATCATGTGTTGGGAGCATCGCGCTGATTTCAGCTCTGTGCATGTTCCAGCAGGTTTATTCAGCTTAAACACATGAAGGAAAACTTCTCTACGACCTTTCATTTGCAGCATATTCAGTATTTTTCCTGCTGATATTTTAACTCTTGTGCATCTTCAAGGACATTTATGCCTTTTTTATTATACATTTCTGTGATAATTTTAATGCGTAAGGAATACTTTTGTGCAAAGTTTTTCTTTGACTTTTGGAAGCTGAACCTCGGCTCTTATAATTAGCCAAAAATAAACTAGAACTTCGGTCAACTGAGGTTGTTTTTACATGTGCTCTAAAAATAAACTTTGCTTGACTTGACTTAGAGATTTGTGGAGTTTGCTGGATATGAAAACTATAATTTGAACTCGAGTAAAAGGTAGAATATTTACCTAAAGCTGCTGGAATAGTGAAGTAAAGTCCCTCCAATTTATACTGTATTTAGCTGGATACCAGGACTAGTTTTTGTGCATTTGTGCAGCTGAGTTTCTTTCAAATTGTGGCGTTTTTTTGACGAGAGGTCGGGTAAGTTTAGCGACGCAATCAAGCTGATTTCCTCCGTTTCATCAAGTGCACAAAAACACCTCAAGCCAACAACTTCAAATGAATCAGAAGCATCAACAGGAAGACTCGACAAGATGAACTCCTGCAGAGCGGGTTGTAACAGTTATTTATCCCTCTTTTCTTTTTTTAAATTCAAGGGTCCTTCTGTTTTAAATGGACGGCATTAAGGGGAACCGGCACTGAGGTCCCTCCTCGGAGGCACGGTCCAAATTCCAGAGAATCTTGGCAACTCCTCGGGATAGATGGGACCCTCATGGATATAAAACCCCACAATGGATGAATAGGTAAACAGAAGGGTGTGAAAGAGTGATGGCGAAAAGAGAATGTTCACTCTCAGAGAGGCACAAAGAGGGAGGTGTGTGAGTGGGAGATGGGAGAGAGCCAGGGTGTTTTTTAGGGGGGAGGAGAGGAGAGGAGAGGAAGGGTCTGGAGGGAGTTGTCAGTGAGGGAGAGTAAAAGTTTTGTCTGCAGGCTTTTAGAGGGTGCTGTGTGTGTGTTAACTCAATCAAAAGGTGAATTATACCTCCAGAGACACTCAGGTAACCTTTCATTATGGCCCTAATCCTTCTTAATAACAGAGCTGCAAAGTCGGCAATGCCCCATTAGACAGAGAAGCACTGAGAGAGGGGAGAGCCATTATTCCCCACAGGCCTGTGGAAACGTGAACACACAACACTCACTCACACACACTCGCTGTGACAGATGAAATCAATCACAAGTCCGACTTGAGCGCAGCATATAACTCCTCCGTGCGGACACGGAAAGGAGAGGAAATGTGTGTTTATGTGAGTTTCTCGGGAGTTTCACTTTTGTTACGCGAGACTGAAAAAGCAAATTCAGACCGAAGAAAACATGTTTAAAAAACACAAAAATAAAAAGTTTTATGCACTAAATTATGATGTCAGTACAATTTACTTTTTAAACCATTCAAATAGATCCTGTTGTAATTTATCTGAAGTAAAAGATTAATAGTTAAACTTATATTATTGGTCTTTTGCACTTTGAAAAAGTCAGTTTTAACATTTAGAGAAGCTCCATTATTTGACTTTACAAATGTACCTAAACAATAATAAATAATTAAATTATTAATTTCCAACAACAAGTATGATTTAAGTCTGAATTTGATTAAATAAATGTGTCAAACAAATGCATTAAAATCTTGGAAAAGTTTCTGAATATGTGAAAAAGTTAAATTTAAAAAGTGTGAGAAAAAACTGAGCAGAAACTTTTTTTTAAAGCAGATATATAAAGTTTCATGCTTCAACAGAGAACATTTAAATTGCAGCTTATTAAATAGTTAAATACTTATTATTATTATTTACCCTTGTCTTATTTCCCAGCCATAATCAGGCTGTTCACTGTGATTTCACCCTGACCAAGTTAAAGCCAGTCAACCCTAAAATGTGCAACAAAACGAGCAGCCTGATAAGATCTAATGAAAGCAGAAGTAATGTAGCGTAATAAATCAACAGGCTGCATCCAGCAGCAACTTCTGCAAAACTTTGACATGTTGAATTAAGATTTCTGGTCTGTGCAGATTAATCTTGCTGAAGTAGTAGCTAAATAAAAAAGTTGGATAAACATAATTTATCATCATGGCAATTTAATGACTGTAACTTTAGTTTGATAATATTAATTTTGCTGGATATTTAATAGTTTTTTCCCTCACACATGCATGATAAAGTTATTAAATATTCACCTGTACCACTCCAGTCCGTTGTCGTAGTTGCGGTCGAAGAAGTGCGGCTCCGCTCCCACGGCTCTGATGTCCGGGTGAACCCGGAGGAACTCCAGCAGAGCCCGGGTGCCTCCTTTCTTCACCCCGATGATGAGAGCCTGCGGCAGCTTCTTGCTGCCCTCCCCGAGCGGGCTGAGTTTACCTGCGAACCTCGGCGACACTTTCCTGGAGGCGACTAGATCCGGAGGCGGCAGGATGAAAGCCTCCTCCTCCTCCTCTTCCTCCAGCTCCTCGTCCGAGCCCCGTCCCGCGCGCTCATCCGCGAGCACCCGAGAGGAGCGCCTCGCGGCCCCGTAGCCCGGCGGCTCCGACCCGGCGGTCCACTCGTACGCGAGTCTTTTAGTCCTCAGCGACCTCAGGTCCTCGGAGAGCCGGCCGGAGGACGCCCTGACCGGGGAGGGCGACGTGGAGCTGCTGCAGCGGTCGGCGAGGCAGTGCAGGAGGAAGAGGGAGGTGAGGAGGGAGCACAGCATGACCGCCGCTCTCCTGAAGATGCCTCGGGACGGGGGGTCCAGTTTACTGATGCGGCTAAAAGCCATACCGGTCCCTGGGTGCTCGGTGCAGCAGCCATGCTAGGCACACATTATTAAGTCTTCTTGCCATGAGAGGGGTGAGTCTTCATCCACAGTGAGCTGCTGTGGACAACACCTCTGTCACCTCCACACACTAAAAAAAATAAATTAAATACCTGCTGCACACAGGTGAGAGAGAAAACGCCCAAAACTGACCGGAAACAGCCCAAAAATAACAGGTGCCTCCACGCAGCGCGCGCTCCAGTGAAGTGTCCTCTGTGCAGGATGCCTCCACGAGCCCTGATGCGCCGCCCGCACGTGTATAGAGTTGTAAACTTGTCTCGCATGTCAGGTTGCTTGAGAGGCGCGTCGCTGGCCAATCAGATGGAGGGAGAAGCAGGCAGGAGCCAATGAAATCGCAGGTGGGCGGGGCCGCTTTTACCCCGAACATCTCAGTCAAATTAAAGGGAATATGTCAGTGTGTGCAAGATAAAGTGATTTGGATGCATTTAAACATTTCAATACATTTATTTTATGTATTTAATACTTTATTTAATTTAAAAAGTCCTCTAAACCAGGTGACCACATCTGCCGTTTGTATTAGTATTTTCAAAATAAAAGCACCCAGACTGAAGTCAAACCAAAACGATCGCAGTTTTCTTTACTTCTCTACATTTAGGAGAAAAAGTACTCGGTTAGGTATTACAGAAGACATTACAGCGAGTTAATAAAGTACAATAAATGGACGAATAAGTTGACTTTTATTTTTATACGTGACACAAACGGGTGTTTCCTGCGCGAAGCTTCTGTGTTTGTGGACTTTGTTGATCTTTATACTCTTAATAACATTATAACATCACTTCAGCGCTGCTACAAACTTAACTATGGGGCATTTTAGGCCAGAATACAAACAACCCATGGGGGTTTTTTTGTTTGTTTTTTTAGGGGAGGACAGTTTCATTTTATTATGAAAGCTTCTCAGTTTAATTCTGCATGACCTACATAAAGGAGACCATCAGTGATTTTCTGTGAAGTTATTCTTAATGCCTGTCACCGGTCTGACATGACATCAGAAGAGCCTATCTTTACATTTTTTCAAAGACTTTTTGAAGTTATATTTGAGAAATGTGGGATTTGAAAAGATACAAGACAGATCCTGAATTAGCCCCATTAGTCCTAGACAGGTATGTAATATGTCTATTTTGTGTATGAAATACATGATTTTGCATTGCTGGCTAAAACTAAGTTTCTTTTTTTTTTTTTACTATTGTCATATTACAGTTATTTATCTTACATAGCCACAAAATGGTACATTAGCATCATCGGTATACATCCTGCAAACAGCTGTTTTAAAGAAAAATATTGTTAAAAATAAGTTGCGTCTTTCACTTGCTTGCAAAACAAATGCACTAAAAATACCAACAAAAACACACATTTGTAATAGCAAGATCTTAACGACACAAGGCGATGGTGCTCATGGACGCAGTACCACGTTTGTCCACAAGGGCCGCCAAAATCAACAAAAACAGAGAGTTTCTAGTAGTTGCTTCAAATGGTTTTTGAGATCACAGCTTGTGCACAAGAATGAACATATAAACAATAAGAAAGGGCAAAAAAAATACAAATGAGAGCCACAATTTCATGTGTGCAAACAGACAGACAGAAGCTGCTGTGGAAAATGTATATATATGTTTGTTTGGTGCTTCGTCCACAAGGTTTTTCCGCTGCATGTTTTGAGATGCCAAAGTGTTTCCTCAGATCTTTGAAAACACTCGCGGGACCATTTCTCCACATGCAGCTGAAGTCGGGGCCACCAAAGAAGACGCCCTCCGCCATGAACCCCTTTTTTATGACACGCAGAAGAACAAAACAGTGAAATAATGATAACGGGGCACATTATTTCTTTACAAGTGAACAAGAACAGAACCAAATGTTTCACATCTGCTCCTGCCTTTTGGGTATTAGCATGAGAATGTGCAGGCAGTGCTTCAATGCTGCACAGCTCACTGCTCGAGAAAGAGGATGGAGACCTCGACACTGGGTGTATTGCCTGTGCCAGATGTCCCCCCATGTTGTCGAAACAATACAAGGGGGTGTCCCGCATTTAACAAATCACACCCCGTGTCTTTTCTCTGTCTCTGTGACACTGGAGAGATGTTCGACCCCCTCAGACCCACTGTGATGACACCCAGCATTCCCTCACAGGGTCAAATGGCTTCACACTCAGACAAATACTACAAAATACAATGTTTAAAAAGCCACATCCTGTTCTTTTTATTACAACTAAATGCTGAAAGTTTCTAGAACATTTTATTTATTTATTTAGTGTTTAAACAGTTATGAAAGGGACAATCTGACACTACTTAGAGGCTCCCAACCTCTCGGTGTGGACCCCCCTACAGAGGTCACAACATGAATCTGAGGGGTCAGACATGATTAACGGGAATCCAAAACAAAATTCTTCCACACAGAATAGCTCTTATTTTCTCTGACCCCTCTGTCTTTTTTTTTCAGTGAAGTTTTGAAATCTTTTACTTAAGTAAAAGTTGTAATATCACAGTATAAAAACACAGTTACAAGTCAAAGCACACCCTTAAAATCTCACTAAGAAAAGTATTAAAGTGTTTATATTAGTATACATGCAAAAATTTGCAAAACAGCTATTGGTCGATCAACATTTTCATTCAGAGCAGCAGATAAATGGAACTGGATAATTATAAAATACATATTTTCTCAAGCACTTCTCCTAAGACAAACCGGTCATGTGATTATTGATCAAAAACAAACTGTTTTCCACTTATCTTCTGTGATATTTTATATCTTATATACAGTTTGTAAATTTTTAAGCAAATTTCTAAACATAATCTTTGCTCGTAGGCTGTTTTGGCTGTGTGGACCGAGCCTCACAAAACTCTTCTGCTCGTGGTCGTGTGCAGGACGGGGAAGAGGCCGCGGCTGGGAGGTTACGGTGCATCAGACACATGCGACCATCCTGACAAAGCACTGAAGGTACAGTTTATATTTTTTGTGCTTTGAGTTCAAATATCAACAATCGTTTGCTGACTTCATGACTGCAATAATTAACTACTTATTCACAAGTAAAAGTCCTGCATCAGATATGAAACTCAAGTAATATCTAGTTTAAAAAGACAAAAATACTTGCAATGCTGAAAAATGACCCATGTGAGTCTTAAACTATGAGTTATTATACTGTAGGATTATTATTATTATTGATGCATTAATGTGTAAGCAGCATTTTAAAGTTGTAGTTGTTTGAGGTTGAGCTACTTTAACTACTTTATATAATGTTGGGTAATTTAAACAAGTGAGTCCCAACCACAAATACAAATTATATTGTCAACTAATTCTCAAAATGACAACTGAAAAATAAGGGATAGTTGAAAATAAAAAAATAAAGATTAGATCAGTTGATTGATTCTTAATCAGTCAACTGATTGAATTAAATTATCTAAATAAATACATAAAAACACTATTTGTAAATCAACCCCAAGTGCTGTTTTCTGTGTTATATGTTGTGGAAAAAAGGGATTAATATGTTTGCATGTTGGACAACATATACACTAATATAGATAAATACCAAAATGTCTTTGATAATATCTTGTTGGAACGTGAACACTGTGTGTTGCAATTGGGAGTGCATGAAAAATAGTCAGCAAGTGAGCTAAAAAGTCAAAATAGTTTGCAAAAATTTACATTTAAATGCTTAAAAATGTGCTGAAAAAATAATGAATACAGTTAAAATAGTAATCTAACATAAATCTATGGATACAAGGCTGAAAGAGTTGACCAAAGTAATGAATTTGCAGTTTAAATAGTTATCTAAAAGTAATGGATACATGGTTGTAATAGCTAAAAATCTAACTTCTGTCAGTAGTAATACAACTGCAAACATGACCAAACTAACTGAAACATGTAAGAAATGTTTAGTTGTATTAAAAACATATTATAAATATTATAAAATGTGTTTAAAATATTGTGAATAATGTTTAAAAAAAAAGGTTGGGAAGCCACGTTTTATATTTCATAAAATTATCTTCTATTTCAGATTAAAAAAAAATATCTACAAAGTAAATCTAGTGGAAGAAAAAGTAAATTTCCCTCTGAAATGTTGAATTATGAGGAGCATAAAATAGAAACGTTTCTGTCCAGTATTTGAGTAAATATGTTTGGCTTGTTCAGGCGTCTCTAAATGTGACTGAAAACAGTCTGAGAAGTAGAAAAATCACATTTGTGACGAGGTTCTGCTGATAAAGACCATCGATTATTCTAACAGCACTGTTGTCGTCTGACTCCAAATCCGGGGCGTGCTCTGTGCAACGTGCCCATTTTCAGCCGGGTTTAATGTTTGTGCAGCGACACACACTTCCTCCAGAAAAAACACAACATTTAGTGTGTAATTACACACCCAGACATTTGTGCTTTTAGAAAAATGTGCAAGCAGTCTAGCAGGCATGTAAAAACGTAATTCGGCTTTCATCTTCGCCGTTTATCCAAATTGCAGCACTATGGTTACACTGACGCAGCCTTTTTGGAATCTTGGATGCCGAGTTGGGGTTTTAAGTTTAAAGGGAGTGCAAACACAAACTGTTTATTATCCTTTTGAATATAATCTTGCATTGACTTTGCATATTGAATAAATTCTCAGGGCGTGCCATGGGAAAGCAAACACGGGCCAAGGCGAAACCAAATAAGGAGCGGCTGAATTATGTGCATCATAGAAATGTATAAACCATACCTAGACACTCTCAAATGCACCATCACCACTGAGAATACAGTCATGCAGGAACTGTTTCCACTGCCGAGCTGGCCAAGTAGTTAGACTGTGTGTCTCAGCCATGCACATAATCTCAAGACAGGTTTATGAACTGAGGTTTGGGAGCTGTCAGTTTGGAGGAGACATCTTTACTGCCAATATAATAGCTTTACGTTTCTCCACCTGAAATCTGCAGCGATAAAATATCTTTATTTTCAGGACAATATTCATCTTTGCCTTTTGGACAACCGGCCGGTTTTAATGGCATATAAATTGCATAAAAATTTATGCTGGATATTGAAATATTGTCCACAAAAAAAAGGTAGCATGCTTAGAAACAGATGCAGCCAGTTAAAAAGAAGAGATTTACACATGGAAATTGTACGGATATAATTTACGACATGTTCCGTGCCTGAACTTAGATCAGCGTCACAAATTTCCACACGAGCCGAGCAGCTCTTGGCTCCAGAAGTTCATCTCCTAAAACTCGCTTTGAGTGAAATTTAAACGCCGTTGCCCACTTCAGAGCTCAATTAGTAAGAAAACTAAACACATACAGTGCAATAACTACCACTCAGACTGCTTTCACAGATCTGAAAAACAGATTTAGATGCAACAGTTGGACAGAAAAGATCCCTTCGTGCTGCACAGCCTGTAAAGGATAACAGCGAATGTATGCAAATTTCAAACGTGCACACATGTATGTGAGCCATGACTCAATGTTTTACTGTAACAGGGTGTTTTTTTTTTCCCTGCGAGAGGAAATGTACTCGTCTTATATACACAGCTGTCGGCCATTCATCGAGGTTGAGTTCTTCTGCTTCGTTGGCAGGCGGCGCGCTGCACAGGAAGGCTTTCTATCGAGCACGGAAACCCAAATAAATGGTGCTCTTAATCAGATTAATGCTCATCTGAAGTGGGGCTGTTTCTCTAAATAGTCTCAAAAATGTCAACATACAGCCAATTTGAATTAAGCACACAAGCAATTACGCTCCATTCATCAAGGTTTTATCTCAAGATTTATGTTTGGTGCGAGCAGAGGAGGACAGGGTGCATAATTATGGGTTTTCTGTCTTTTTTTTTTTAAATGGGAGGGCGTTTTAATTCTGTCTATACATCGGTTAATACATGACATTTTCAAGGGAACTCTATTACCTTGAAAGACAAATTTTAAATGATCAATAATGAATTCATGCATATATTTAACAACCTTTTTGTCCGTATTTGAGATGCCAAAGCTTGTGTTGTTGTTGTATTTGTAATGAGTCTCACAGCAGCTTGTGTGTGTTACATTTCGTGTCACATTCCTTCCTCCAAGAGGCAGCAGGATGCAGCTGATTATGAGAGAGGCAGGCGGGGGAGGGAGGGAGGGAGGGAGGAGGGAGGGAGGCGCTGATCCAGTTGGAAGCGTGTGTGTCCATCTCTACAGGCTGGTAATCAAGTTTAAAGACAGGCGAGTGTGGGTACGAAAAGGTCAATGGCACATATGGCTGGCAGTGTTGTAGAGTAAACAATTGTCCAAATTAATCTCCAAATGCACTTGGCACTATTGGAAAATAATGTCATGGTGACTTTGAGTCCAGTTAAAGTATGAAACCGCCTTTAAATGCACCACCACGGAGCTGAAAACATGAGAAGAATATTCAATTCTTAACACCCCTGTGTCAAATCTGAACTATTTCTCAATAACATTTCATATTCATGACTGAATAAGAAATAAAAATACACCCTGTGGTATGATTTATGAGCTTTTCTGCTTCATCAGGACTGTGTGGGTGTATTAGCGGCATCACAACTAAACAAACCGCCCCAACAACTGTCATCAGGATTTAATTTAAATATTTCTAAATCCTGATTGTTGCACAGAAGTCTGCAGTATCGATTTTTAAAACAAAAACAAAAAAACAAAGACAAATCCTAAGTCAACAAATCTCTCATGTAAAAATAACAAAAAAACTGTTCCAACTTTGGCAGAAAATGTGCTTTTTATGGGCTTTAACACTCCTTATTAGGGCTGGGGTTTGCTGATATATAGAGTTTGCTACATTACACAAGATTTTTTTGCCTTTTTAATACTAACAGATAATCAAAATAACCCCACAGAATCTGGAATCTGGGAATATTCTTGCACCTTTGTTCCCAAATCTGACTCCCACTCGTCAGTTATTGAAAATTTGTGTGATTTTTTGACGAGATGGGAGTAAGAACAGGCTGTCTTTGAAGTCTTTTGAATGTGAGTGTAGATTTTAGATTTATTTGGGGAAGTTCCTGACATTTTTGAGCAATTTCAGGTTTATTGCATGTCTAAAAGTGATGCAAAGTAACATTTGACACACCGAGCAGGAGAGAGAGAAGCTATTGCTAGCGGTTGAGCTAAGTGGCTAACAGATCTGAACTTATAAACCAATGAGATTAGTTACAATCGTTTACTGTATTTAACGATGTGCACTTTAAATTCTGGCAGATATAAAAAACATTTTTGTATGTTGAGATCAAGGTTTGTATGATCAATAGATAAATAAATACATTAAATTGAAGTTGTTATGCTTTCCACGTTTCCTTTCCTTAAGAATCGGTTGTGTGTATAGCATTTAAATAAGTAACTTTATCGTTACTTTAGAGTAACTAGTTAATATTTTGGGGGAGTAACTTAGTGAAGTAACTGATTATTCTTAAAAGTAACTTTCCCCAACTCTGGTGTCTAACTATAAAGTTACATAATCTTTAACAGCATCATGCAGCACTTGCACAAGGTGCATTACTGCTCCCTGTTTTATGTAGTAATTATGGATAATTTTGCCAAAAAACAGCATTGTACTCAACTCATAGCCGAGGTTCTGTGTTTTTCCAGGCTGCAGGAAGAGATGATAGCATCATTACACAAAGAGCCACAAAGTCCAGGAACAAATGCGCCCCACGTTGACCTTTTGACTCGGCTCCATGCCTGGGACAAGGCCAAACCGCGTAGATGGTATTGGGTGATATGGGATTGATATTGGCGTCCAAATGACCAGCGCAGATGATGCGTCACATGTCCATTAGGAACCTCATTGGCCGACGGCGTGCTGTGTTCATTAAAAAGCAATATGTGGAAGTCTGATCTGCCATTTCCTGCAGATAAGTATCTGCTCATACATCCAAAGAAGACAGCAAGGCTGCGGGTTGTTTCAGCCGCCACACGGCAGGCTAATCACAAAGCATAGATCCTCCAACTGTGAGTTTGAATTAACCATGTTGCTAACAGAGCCTGAAATTGTTTGGGATTGAGGGTTAGGACCCGCAATCTGGCCAGGATATCTTCACGCTGTTCGCTGCTGTAATGCGATGATGGAGCCCGAGCAGAATCGATTAAAACAATCATTTGTTGAATCAGGTGTTTTTCTGCCTGGATGCAATAACCGTGTGACGTTTCCGTGGCGCTGCTGCGTGGCCTCGGCCTGATGTAGAGCAGCACATGCAGAGCTGCCTTTATTTTGGCTGTGTTTCATGTCAAATAACTGACAAAATGCAGAATCACAGTCCATATGGAAATCATATCAGCTGCAGCACTGAATGTGTGACGTTGTGGTTTTAAGGCATGTTGCAAAACCACAACTGGGACTTTAATCGTTTCTTTGATGATATCGAAGCAATCAGACCCATTTTTTAAGCAACTTTTTTTTGTCGCAGAGTCAATTCACGCGGGGAACATCACGCCGTCCCTCTCACCTGTTTTCTTAGAAAGCGATATCAACCTCAAGGCTCCAAAACGTCCGTCTGTAAATGAGCTCTGTGTGGTCTTCGAGACGACACCGAGGCGCAGGAGCAGCTCCGGCTTCTTCACATTGATGGACGTGTGAGAGTCGGAGCGTCGTCCAAGACAAACAAGCGCCTCAGTTTGTGTGATTATTGTGCATAGTTAGAATAATTCTCAGTGAAAGCAAAGCGCAGGACGACGGGGGCAGCTGCTGTCAGGGGCAGGAAACGTGACGGCGTGCTGCATGATGTATGGAGGGAGGCTGTTTTTGGAGATCCCGGCCCACCCTCCTTCCCATTAATGAACTCCCTAAAGGGTATATGAGCAGAGATTCAGTGAGAGACAAGACTGTGGTGCTGGATTTGGCGGATATTGCCTTACCTCTGCTGAGGGCTCCGTAGCTAATGACAAATGGACGGCTGAAGCGACTGGAAAGAGATTGATCTCCTAACATTTTACTCCTCAGACATTCCATCTTTTCCTGGACCATCTACGAGGTGTGCCGTGATATTAACTCTAACCTTTCATGGCTGTCAGACTTTGCTCTCAGGTGCAGCCGGGCTGGAAACCACACACTCTGCAAACACCTGAGACTGATCCTCCGCGTCAGAGAGGTCATGAGAACCGGGAAGACTGGCAGCGAGAGCGGGCCTCGTGAGTATTTTCAGGGCTTGAAGGGATCCGGTTACATCTGATGTCGTCAGCAGACGTCCTGCGGGGCACAAGGAAGAGTAATACACAGAGAAATGTGTCGGCGGTGCTGAGAGCTGCAAGCAACAGGTAACAAAGATTCTCATGGTCTGTAATCCCAAACTACGGAAGCAGAGAATGTCCATGCATTTATTTATTTTTTATGCACTGTTTTCTTGAGATAACAAATTGATTTATAATGTGTTCGTCTTGATTTCAACGAACCTACCTTAGAGCTAACAAGAGCGGCTTCCGTAGCCAGTGTCTGTAGCTGTAGCCTACACAAAGTTACACTTTATGCTAGTTTGTTTACTTGACTGGGTTTATTTAGGGGATAATGGTTAGCAGATTAGAGGCTAACAAACTGCTATATATCCGTCTGATTCAGCTAAGGTAGCGTAAATGTAGGCTAAGCATGTGAACATTACATAATTAAATAAACGTTAGCATGTAAACATTACATAATTAAATAAATGTTAGCATGTAATCATTACATAACTAAATTAACGTTAGCATGTAAACATTACATTGCTAAATTAA